>JAECUM010002570.1:0-30724 GCA_016617855.1 Megalonaias nervosa
TAATATGTATGTAAACTATATTACAGTGTAGCAGTTCAATGCAGAATCTCAATTGGAAGAGAAAAATATGCAGAACTTTGATGAATTTGACAAGTGTTATCATGGGAGATATACTGATTGTGCAGAGGGATTATAACCAGTTTGCTGTGCGTAGTTTTTGAACAGGAGGTTGGAGTGAGGATTCATATTATTTCCCAAGTGCTCAAATGTTAGACCCTGCCTCAGACCAGCTTAGTGCATAAAGTATTTACCAAATGCCTGGTATAAAGATGTTTGACATTTTCATACTTAATTGTATGCAGTGTAATTTAATAAATGTTTTGTACCCAATGTATGTATTTGTCATTCAGTGACAGTGATATAAAACTTTCATAGCAGAACTGCAGAATGAATGGTTCTGCTGACTGTTAGTCAGCTCAGCACCAGCCAGCGATACCAGACTTGACAAATAATATGTTGTCTTTTTTAAGTAAAATATTAAAAAATTTCGTTTTTGTCTAAAATGTTTTGTACCATCTGTTTTATTTCTAGAATTTTAACAACTCTACAGTGGTAGCTAGATTCTCCATTCTCATAGTGTCATTGATCAAAATTTCAGATCATCAGACTGAGAGGAAGTGTATCTTCAACAACTCTTAGTATTGCTGGACCTAGCTGTTCAGGCAGAACCAAATTTGTCACATGTTTAATAGAACACAAATCACTTTTTGTTAACCATCATCTCCAATACACCGTGTGGTGTTAGAATGAGTGGCCATAGGCTTGTATTCTACTAAAAGAAAATAGAGAATAATCAGTTTCGCTTGTTAAAGATATTCCCCTCTATGGCAATGGGATCATGTCTGACTCAAATACATCTCGTTATCTTGGATCACATGTTAGGATCAGATGAATAGGAAATTAAACTTTACACAAAAATGACATCATTGCAACATTGGTATTTTCACTCTCTGAAATGTATTTCAGCAATGTAAATCCTTTAGAACATGTGGTCTCAGTGCACATTATATGGTATTTTTAGAACATGTGGTCTCAGTGCGCATTATATGGTATTTTTTGAAAGTCCTTGACACAAATCTCAGGTGAATACATTGGCTAAACAATTAGAAGTTCTCTTTGGTTGTTTTTTTTTTTTGTTGCTGAAATGCTGATGATGCTACACTTTTGCACACGCCTATTTCCATATCTATTTGAAACCCATTACACCAGATTATTTGAGTTTGTACTATTCGTTTCATGATTGGAGTTGTGAGGATGTCCAGTAATTTACACATCTTCAAGTTCGTCTTCCATTTATAAATTATACAGCCTCTGGTAAAAATGAGAGATGAAGAGGAGTAGAGTTAGAAGATTTGCATACTCCATCTGTTAAATGACCTTTTAACCAAAGTATTGCACTACAACTTCACCTACACTGATTTTACAAGAATGAAAGTCTAGCAAAAAGAAACTATGTCAACACCCACATCGCATCTGAGATAATAAAGTAAAGAAAAGTGAAGATAAGGACTGATTACCAATGTGTAGGTCTACTTGTGTATTCCTATTGCCCCTCAGATATGCAAAGCATTGCACTACAAAATAACACAAGAACAGAAGAGTATCGAACATTAGGAGACGTATTGAACAGCATTGTAGCTACCATTTACAACAATTCTGCTGAAACTGCTGGCTATGATGGAATTCAAAAATTGGTTCATGTAGCCAGACCCAATGTCAGAAGTGTATATCTCTAAGATGTACAACATACACATTATATAAATATAATATATATATATATATAAATAATATAAACATTATATAAACCAATTCAAGGTAAATTCCAAGAAGTCAAAATAAGGTATGAGGAATTGATTGCCAATGGAAAACCGAGTGGATGTTTCCCACATGACTTGGTACAGTTGCAGTAATAAATATTTGTTTCATGTGATTGATGTGTTTTCAAAATTGCATTGGGTTGCCCCTCTGACTTCCATTAACAAACTGTTAGTAGAAGCTTTCGGAATCGTCTTCAGACAGAGGGCTGGACACCCTCTGCAATGGGAACAAAGACAAATTCTTTCAATAATCAATTTCAAAATAAATTTATGAAAAAGCTCTAACATTCATTCTCTTGTGACTGACAATTCTGAAACCCACGTGAGTGTCGTGGAACATTTTCGAATAACTTTGACATAATCTGTCTGGAAATACATCAACTTTGTTCCACATCAGGTTACAGCCTACAGTCTGTGGTACCATATAGGTGACTCCTCAAAACTGAAGTGGCAGTGTTTTTTTCGATTTTTGGAAATTCTCAGTTTTGTACCTCTGCTCCATTAGTATGCTACTGGAAATTCTAAGACATCCAAGAAAGAAATCTTAAATACAGGCAATTGGGTTGCACTGGAAAAACAAAACGTACTTTTAACAGAGGATATTTACTTTATTTTACTACCTAATTCTTTTGCGTGACAAGATACATTCATGGACGTCACCTGCCTGTCTATAACTTGGAAGATATGAATAGAAATGTTATAAAGAACCTGTTATTTTACTGAGTTACATAGAGTGACACAGAACGTATGCTATATCGACAGCATTTTTCATCACTGAATAAGCAAAGTTTCAAAACGTAGCATCAAAGAAGCCAAAGTCCATTGGAAAGGTTATCCATCGGGATTTGATTGTTAGATTGCATGTTCAAACAGAAGCATGAACATACTTTTGAACACCGTGTCACTTTCTTCACTTCATCACTCCATGACCTAAGCTGATAAATCAGCCCTTGACCCGTGATGATATTGAAGTTGGGGTTATGTGAAGTGTCATACTGATTATTAAGTAAATATTTAATTAATTAATTAATTCCATTACTTCATAATAAATAAAGAAAAAGGGGCACCACTTTTTGTATAGCAGCAGGGAAGGTGAACAGACCAAATTTATTTGTGAAAATAAAGCTTCCTACGGAGGGGTGAACAGACCAAGTTTATTTAAAAAAAAATAAAGATTCCTACAAAAATGAAAATACAAGCATCAATGATTCTAAACTGAGACCTCTACAGTGTATTTACCGACCCGGTATATTCATTGTTGGTCATCCCCTTGTAGCAATGCGGTTAGGTGGAAGGTCTCTTATACTTTGAGATTATAAATACATCCATCGAGGTCATCCACAGATGGAGCATCATCAATATTGGCGATAAAGTCAATAATATTATTACCGTCTTCATCCAACAATTTAGCATTTTCATTAAAATCTTTAAGCACGTCGTAGCATCGCTGATCATCTACAGATGGTGCCACAAAATACAACTTATCCCACTTGAGCCATCTCATTATCAGGTTAAGCAACAATTGTGTCTTACATGAGACCCAGATGGACCTATGATTGCTCTGAGAATTTGTTAGCGCTGGATGATGTTTGATTGGCTCTTGCTTTCATGTCACTGAAAAATCAATGATATTCATGTTGAAGAAATATATAATAATTATATGGATTTATATTGTGTTCGATGCAGAGCACCCCCCCCCCACCATTGGATCAAAAACAATAAGGACGAGGAATAAAAAGTGCGCGCTTACAGGCAAGTGTGTGAAATGTGGTACAAAAAATACAGATTTATCTCTCATGAAACAGGCGGAGATATCTCTGCTTCACTGGGAAAATTACCAGGAACTCCATGAGCTATGAACTAAGTGTCTTGGCGAGGAGCATCTTCTTGGATATATCTATTGTGGTCCTGGAACCTGACTTGCTATTCGACATGACGAGAAGGATCACCCAAGACCTGGAGAGTATCCAATAAATGTGATTAATCAAGCGTGCCACGTTCATGCTGTTGCGTATAAAAATCCAGATCTACGACAACAACATATTGCAGACGTGAAGTTGATTCACACTCTAAAATCTGTAAAAAAAATAAAATAAATCTCTCAGAGAATTTCTTGCTAATTTTTTTATAAGATCTGCTATGAAAGGTAAACTCGTGCTTAGGGGGCCGGTAATTAGTTGGCCGATTATTATTATAATAAGGGAATCGATTTATTATAGCCCAAGAGGATACTGGAGGGGTAGAGCAGCGATTAGTAAACTTGCTATACAGCAGGTGTCGAACGTTCTGTTGCTGCAGATTGGTTAGCACAACAGGCAATATGGCAAATTATCTACCACCACCTAAAAAGATCCAGTACGCATTTTGATGTCAGCACTCCCAATGAAGTTTATCAGGCAGATATTTTATTTTTGCCACATGATACTATTAAAACTGGTAGACGTCAATCACGCACATACAAATATGCGTTGACTATCGTTGACATTGCAAGTAGATATAAAGAAGCAGAACCACTGTCAACAAAGACAGCAACTGAAGTTGCATCTGCGTTTGAACGGATTTATCAACGTGGTGGTCTGCGATGGCCACAGTTGCTACAGGTTGATCCTGGCAAGAATTACTTGGTGCAGTAACGTCTCTGATGAAACAACATAACGTCAAAATCAGACGTGGACACACCGCAATTCATCGAGATCAGGCAATCGTTGAACGATTTAATCGAACACTTGCTGAGCGAATGCTTGGATATCAGTATGCGAAGGAAATATCCACCGACCTTAAGTCCGGGGGTAAGAGATCTCGTGAATGGGTTGCAAGACTACCAAGTGTGATAGCTGCGTTAAATAATGAAATTACTCGTGGAATTTCTATTATCCCCATTAATGCAGTCTCAAAGAAACACATACCATTTAAGCGACGTGACTCTTTCTCAAAACAACCAGTACTGGGTAATGTGACCGTCAGATATTTATATGAGCCCGGGAGCTTGAGGGAGGAAGTAAGAAAAGAGCGACTGACCCAGTCTGGAGTGTAACCGCCGACTAACCACACATACAATTTTCAGCGTGGTAAGATCCACTGGTAGACTTACAATTTACAAACTAGATTCAACAGCGCCTCAACGTGGATTTGTCCGTGAACAATTGCAAGTAATTCCTGAAGATACACAATTACCACCGCCTTCACTTTTGTGAAGGACAATTAGTTAGCAGGACACCAGCTCCTCGACGTCGATTACACTCAAGACAGGTCAGCATCACATTTTCGCGTGTATGGCCGAGATTATTATTAATTCTGTCCACGGTAAATTGTCTTGGATTATTATTCGAATACTGCCACAATATTACTGTGTTACAGCAAGCACAGTGATTATTTTGTTGTTGTTTCAGTGTCATGTTAAACTTAACATCAAGATCAAAGTCACATATTTTTTTGGTCACACTGCTGATAACCAGCAAATTTTTTCCTTACTATATCGTCGTTGATTTCTTGAGTTTGATTATTATTCATTGCGCAGTGTATGATAACCCTCCATAGTTGAGACATTCTTCTGACTCTCTCGACACTGCTAGATAAACTAAATTTGACCATTCGATACGATCATCGACAATCCAAATATTAGTATCTGAAATAGTTAATCCCTGTGATGAATGTTGGTTACAGCATATCCTAGAGTCCATGGAGATTTATCCATCGTTAACGCGTTCTCAACAACATCAATCGAACTAAAACAATATCATTAAGAACGAGTTTTTGTTTCCTTGCTTCTACCAAGCGTCTGGAATTTCAATATCAATGTTTTGTTTACATGTATCTGCTGGGCAATAAAACAATGGCACAGGTAGATCTGAAAACTTTTCTTTATGTAACAAAAATAATTGTTGCTGAAGTGAATCATGAACTATCTTCCAACTTGCAAATATCAAATCAGCAGGCCTCCACAAATTCCAAAAATCGTCGTTTGTTTCTGGAATCATTTCATGCATTATTTCACATTTGAATCTTATCTGGCTGCAGTCTGATTAGCTTTTTAAATTCCTTCAGCGATTCATCAATAGCTCTATGATCATCAAGTACTTCCTCATAATAATCTACGAATTCTTTTAACCAGTCATGCGGAGCAGCATCCTACACATTTTATTTCTAGTAATAAAACAATAATTTAGACAGATAATATATACTATATAAATGGAGCAAGGAAATAATGCCAACGAATTTGTAACACATCCTATCATCAAGAATTACGAGGCATCGCGTGCTGGTGTAATTAGGAACTGTCGACTAAAAACACGGTCGATTCTGTTGATAATGCTGGTTATTTCAAATTTACTGTTGGGAATAAAAGGTATCTCTATCACAAATTTATTTATAAATGTTTCTATGGACTGATTAAGGATGGATTTGTGATTGATCATATTGATTCAGATCCAAGAAATAATTGTTTGCATAATCTTCAGGCTATTATACAGAGTCAGAATTCTGCACCTCGAAATACTGGCAAAAATGATAATTCTCCAAGACCAGTTAAATATATAAATACAAAGACAGGCGAAGAAATAATATTTCCATCGACATATGCAGCTTCCAAACATTTTGATATTTGCCGGGTTTTGGTACAGCGTGCCGTAGGTAAGATAACCAAATCAGCATTTTCAAAGAAATACAAACAAAAAATACTTCAGTATCTCAGTCCTGAGTAAAACTTAAGAGTGAAAACTCTGGAAAACACTTCCAATACGAACTTGTTAATCGCAGTGGGTGAAGAGAAATATCTCCGGTTAGATCTGCCTCCTCCACTTGTTGAAGGATTAAACAGTAGCCTTGCTTGTATCTGGCAGTATTGATTATAATGGGGTTACCCCACGAAGTAATTTATTAGCGTGTACTATTCTGTAATGGGTAGCTCATAATCATATTATATTTTTTTGGTTGGGGTTCCTGTATTTTCCGCAGTATTCTTAAAAAACGTTATCCTTGACGGCAAGGATTAAAGGTTTTAGGTGGTTAGCACTATGGATAATACCCTGACAAGGAACAAAGATAAAAATAAGCCACACCCCCTTGTATGTAATCCAGGTAAGTTATTTTTAGATTTCCAGGTATTGGTAACTTCATAATAATTTTTAAAACATATGATACTAGAGAAGGCTCCGTGGGCGAGCGGTTAAGCTTCTGATTTCATTCTTAACGTGTGAAAATTAGCGTTCCAATCCCGTGACTGACAAATTTGTCGACCGTTTGCGATAAATCGCATTTATAATAATTGGGGGCTCCAGCCTAAAAAGGAAAAAGTAATGATAACTAAAAATAAATTTGTGTACACCTCCCCACCATGTTGAACAACGTGGTGGGTGCTGATTTTGCACTCCCCTGGGTTGATTTGGGGGGAGGAGGTTTGCACAAAAAATTATCGGTATCAGTATACCGTGAGGTGGAAAACAGGAGACTCAGCCTCATGGTAAAAATAGATAGTAAGAATGATGAGCCTTCCACAAATTAAGGAAGACAAATAGCCTCATTGAAGGGTACCCTATAAAGGGCATTCTGAAAGAACTGTCAGACAGAAAGAAAATAGCCTCATTGAAGGGTACCCAATGAAGGGACTCCATGGAACGGCAAATTGCGCATCACTCTTACTGTCTATTTTTTGTTTTTTTTATTTTAAACAGATATGTACTATATAATGAATTCCAAAAATATTAAAGCGATTATTTCTGCGATTTAAAAATTACATGACTATGATATAGAACTTTCTGATCAACTTGATCCTGAAAAAATTACAAATGATTTTGAAATATTTCAAGAACGAAAATCTGACAGAAGGTACACACTAGCAGCCGAATACAGGTTTATTAAATTACTCCAACAGGCAATGAAACAGTCGCTAGCTTATGTGGATGATATAAGCGTCCGGCAATTCGTTCCACTCGCACAAGCGATTGAGAAAATTTGATCAGAGTTATCTTAAGAATATGAAACATAAAATATTGTGAGTGCACGTGTAAGACAGTTGAAAAAAATTATTTATGATTGTAAACAATCAAGTTCTGAAAGTGAAAGTGAAAGTTGTAACGGATTGTAAACAAATAATAGCGAGTGTTTTGACTATTGTCGGCGGCGTATTTTATTTTTCGGTCGGAAAATCTTTTGTTTGGTTGTGTAGCTTTAATTTTCGGATAACCCATAAAGTATTTCCAGTAACTTGGACGGTTTAAGGCAAGAATGTGCGTAATTCAGAATTTCATCCCTATCACACATCGCTGTAATAACATGTTCTCGTTGCAACTCATTTAATTGTTCCTGCGTTAACAAAAATCCCCATTATCATCAATAAGTACATTAACACCAAATGTTTCTGTGTGGGGAAGTGTCAAGATTGTTTTGACGGCATTTTCGAGTACTGCATTGTTGTATTCAAAAACTCGTCTGTTGGTACATTATATAATACCGCACAGAATAATTTATTTTTCATTATCGTTGTAAGGTCCGTTGGACCCAGTGAAACCTTAGTTCGATTTTGGTATCCGGGCGGGATTTTGTTTTACTCCCATTGAATATAGGATATATCCCTGCTGTGCCTGCCTGAATCTTTCAAGATCTATTGACAACTGCCATCGATCGCATCACACACCAGCCTGACTGAAATCGATGATGCAATATTGACAACACCTGATGATACATGACGACCACCACCGTCTGGATCATTATCATGTTTGAGAATACTCGCAGGAGGAAGTATCGCTTTCCATGCTTCAATGATTTGGGGTAGTACTAATCGGTGATATTGACGTTTTTCTTCAGATCGTCGGCGTTAAATCCATGAAGTTTAAACGTTGGCAGCTCTGCCTCTGACAACGGAGTTGTTACGGTTGAATATTTGTTCAGGAATAATTGTTTATATGAGTATATATTGCCATCTGATGCAATAAATCCATCTCTGGGGCTTCAATCACCTCCCGCATAATACTTTGATGAACAGTTTCGAGATCCAATGTAACCTGGTTCAGGAGTTCTATTTGTTTGATGATTTCCTGCCTTGGATAATTGCTAACGTCAAAAAGATACTCGGTAAATAACTGGCGTAATTTGTCGCGATTTCGTTGTGCTCGTGATTAATTTCATCGAATAATACTTTGACATCATCTTCGGTATATGATATCCTGGGGGTGGGTGGGTTATATTCCCATATAATTTTAACGGGAATAGCTTTACCCGAAGTAATTTCAACTTGCGAACAACGAATCTACCACTGTTGGGGTTAGATTCTATTACTCTCGACAGCTAAGAACTTTTATAATTTGGAGTATTTTCCCAATACGCGCGTTTGTCCAAAACATAATCAGATCGCTGAGGGCGCGGTAGTGCTGGAGGTGCTGGTGGTGGCACTTCTGGCCATCCTGACACAGTTATGATCGATGATTGATATATATCTACGTTGTAGTCAGGCGTTGATATTTCAACGGCGGCTGATATCGTTGGCACATGAACCGTAATAGCGATTTTGGATTCTTTTCCTGTGATAGATTTAATCCTGCGTTGGAATTCACTGTTGATCTGTTCTATTTGATCACTGCACGTAGGAATACCAAAAACTTGCCAATCGGGGGTTTCATCAAATTTATTTTTATACGGAAATACCAATAAATTTGAGACGGCAGCGTCTCTAATCCTTGACTGTCAAGGGGTTGGTTTCCAGTTGGTTCATGATAAACCATAATAATGTTTGCGAATTCCTGATCTGATATTATTCCATCATTGAGCCTTGATGGTATCAGTGATGATAATTTGGTAAGTGCTTGTGTTGCCATTGATAGCAACGTTGTATATTCATGTAATTGATCAGCCGCACACGTAGATATCTTTTGCGATGATATTAAGAATACCAGCAACACCAGCACCAATTCATATTACTGGTGCTATTATGTATGTGGCTGATAATGCGTCGATGACCGTTACTGTTTCAGCAACTACGGCGGATGCAGAGTATTCAATTATGTCAGTAACAGCGTCACGTCTGCGGTATATTTTAGTTTTACTGTATACGCATCAATGATATTTTTCAGTTGGGTATGCCATGAGCACGCTTGTCCGTATCTGAAATGTTGAACGTCAGTTGGGGTTACCGGCGATTGGTCCATTATACAAATTACTAACACTTTAAGTAGGTGGTAGTTTGGCGACTAATTCAAGACACCAATAGTACAACACGCCAAGGCCTTTTTGTTCGGGTTCCACCACAAATGTTCCCTGGTCGTTTTGCTCCAATATCGCCAACATAAATCCAGAAGAACCGGTAACTGGATAACGCCGTGAAATTGTGGTAGATATTGTAAATGTTGTAATTTCGAGTACTGAGAGCGTGTATATGCAGGTAACCTCAGCGGTAGGTTTGATGGATTTATTGAGTGGTGTCCATGATGTTGATCCACACGCTACTGTATATATTATACCATCGGTAATCTTTTTGATGTCAGAGAGCTTAATGTCGATGACTACTGGACTCCCAAAAATTCGATAATGATTCTATTTATGTTTCTACCAAAATTTATAAACGCGATTACATGATTAGCATATTCAGATCAAAATGTGGTTATTCCATCATTGATTGTCATTAACGAGGTCATCATCGGGATGTTGCTATTGTCGACGTATTTCTTCATTGCAGCGTCATCGTTTGATTCTGGTTCTCCAAGGCCAGTAATTTTATTGTTAGCCATATTGAGAGAACCAGTCATTTCATCGCCAGTTTTAGCAACGTATTTACTGATCTCAGTTCTGATCGTGGCGCCATTGCTGTCCACGTATTGTTTTGCTGCCACATCATCGTCTGATTTTGGTTCTCTAACATTGATAATTGTATTTCTGCTCATATTGAGATCACCATACATAATGTCTCCAATTCTTCTGATATGTCCAGTAATCTCTTACATGAGTGTTAGAACTGATTCCTCCGAGTTTTTAATTTTACCGTTTTTAGCAAAAACCACTAAGTTATCTTCGGTCGCATCTGGAACTCGCAGAATAATATCTGTCAACGGGATATTGCTCGTCTTTAATCGTCCTTACAGATCCTGAAAAAGAACAACTTCATTTTGGTCCACATCTACGAGACGCAAAAGAGTAGCGAGCTCATCATTGACCATGTCAAGGGTTGCATATTTGGACAAGTCACCTTGGGGCTTGCCCTGAGTAAGACTCCGAGCAGAACTTCCATAAATATCTACCATTATATATTCACTAAGACCTGTTTAAAATTTTGGACGACGATGTTGTCTGGTGATATACTCGTGCACGACTTTATGAGGCGGTGTTAGGGACATTGACTTCAAGCACAGTGAGTACTTCACGGCAACATATTGGCGGATCAGTTATTGTCTGTGTTGGTAATGTTGAATACCAGACTGGAGTGCTTTGCACTTAGCTGACATGTTTTAAAAATTCTTTTGGTGGCGCCAACCCATACGAATCAAAATAAAACAACTGCACGTGGATCAATCGCATATACAACCCAATGAGTACCTGGACCAGAACTTCCACCCAGATTAATGATACCAGTTTCAACATTGTTTAGTTGTTTTGGTAATTGATCACGCATAAAAACACCTCTTAAGTTTTTTTTATGTTTAATGTCTTAGCCGCATCAAGTAAACCAAAATTAGACATGGGAAGTTCGAAACGTTTTGTGTTTAGCGAAGTGTCCCGGGCAGTCTCAGACCTGAGCCGCTCGAGGCTTGACTGTACCACGAATGGGGGGTTCCTGGCATTCTTAGACCCCGCCCTTTTTTGGAAGTCTTTAGCCCGTGACCTGTTGCTTTCTTTAATACCATCCCAGCAGCAGTTCCAACAGCACCAAGCGCAGCTGATTTTGCAACAGCTGCGGCTTCAGCGGCTATTAACGCTGGTATAGCTGCAAGAAGTGGAAATATACCTCCCGTCTTGGCAATGTCTTTAATGGCACCCGCAGAAAGATCAAGTCTAACACAAGTCGCTGATCGTTTGGCGTCACTGAAGTGCCTGAGTTGACGTTCTGTCAGGGATAGTTTATTTGGACCCTTCGGATCGCTTGCGATATGTGGTGATTTCAGCAATATTTTTATTCCTGAATTCTTTTTCATTGCTGATTGTAGCATTTTAATCTGACCAGGAGTCAGAGTAACACTAACATGATGATATGACATTATAATATCATGAGCGATTTAATTAATAATCGTGCAATGGATCACGAGTGATCCAGTTACATGTTTTCCACTCTCATTCGTCCACCAACACCTTCAAGTAGCATTGTTTTGTCTGAGAGTATAACAGCGATTGGTCTGTAATTAGCAATAGCTCCTCTTGCCACGCGAGCTCGAAAGTGTATACCAACGGCAGATTGTCTAAATAAATACAGGTGTTCCAGCGAAAAGTAATAGATCGGATACAGCGTTGTAAAATCTAGTTGTGATATTTGCAGACCTGAATCAACATTTTGATCAGGTCCCATAAATGTCAGCGAAGATGATATGCTACATGATTGTTATCAAAATTCAATAACATATCTTCGGATGGTTCTTGATGACCATTTATTCTCAGTGAAACTTCAATAATATCAAGTTTGTCAAATATTATACTGTGTGTTTGTGAGTTTACTCGTTCAGTATTTTGGAAAGCAATGAATATACGTCGCGGTGCAGAGATACCTTACTGTGACGCTATCTGCCATGTGAATAAACCATTAAGGTTAATTTGAACATTGTCTGTGGTCATCGTCAACCATGATATGAACATTTTGTGTGGTCATCGTCAACCATGATAATGTTGATTTATCGCCTGAATCTATAAAAGAGAGCAACCGTTGTTCTTCGGTCAATGATGGTATCATTGTTGGCATCCACAATGAAAGTTTTTGTCAGTATTACTTTAGCTGCATCACCGATAGGGCGCCAGATCGCATCATCGTCGGTAGCCTTTCTTATAAGTACAACTGTATGCTTGGCTCCAGAAATAACCAGTCTCACATTCCTGCAAAATCTAAAGATATGTGACAGTAGAATTGCACAAGAATATCTTCTTCCATCTCCTAAATTGAATTCTGGATTAGAACCATGAACCACCAGAGCCACATCTGCATCGTCAGCAGCTGCTGTATTTTTTTTTTTGTTTTGGTCTTCTTACATCATAATTTATATTATTAGGATGATCACTGGTGTCCTTGACAAACATCACTGACGGACCAGCTGATCTTGAATAATCATCGGAATATCTTGCTAGACCCAATATCGTCATGGCAACGTCGACATTTTCCAGGCATGGTTCAATGTCTCTTCCGTCAGTGCTATACGTAGCACTGTTGAATAACGCCCTGATGCCATTATTAACAAAACCAACTCTCACATCAGCTCCATATTCGGTATCATCTGTTTTTAGAATTTCATCTTCTACTTCAATAAATACTTCAGCGGGTAAGAAATATCTACTTGTATTCTGAATTTGCAGCTCAATTCGCCCACGCTGATTTGGCTCTCGTGCATCATACGAATAATATTGACAATCACGTACCGATTTATCTTTGAGGACTGGCGCATCCATGTCGAATGCGGGATAAGATACACGCTTGAATATTATTATACTTTACTATCGTCTAACACGAAGACCACTTCCTGCTCTTAGACTAGCAGTTATATATATTTTTTTCTGATTCTACCAGTGGCAGGGGTACACCACCCAAATCTGCTAGTTTTTGATTTGTAGCTTGATTTATAATTTTACTAATATTAACTCGAATCTAGGATTTCCCGGTTTCTTCCTCCACCATTAATACTGGCCGCCATGTATAGCCTCGTGTGGCTGAAAAATGGCGTTAAGCCCCACATCAACAACAACAACAACAACTAATATTGACAGGCATAACTTTGGTGCTGGGTAATTTTACTGGCTAAGGTCGGACAGCTGGCGGTCTGCGTATTAATCGTGCTAGTCTATCCCTGATTGCTGAGAATGCTTTACTAGCAACATCACCAACACCACCAATATCTTTATCACGAACAACGTCCATAGCTTTCATTCCCAGTTGCTTTGCAATCGGTATTGCTTTTGGGGCGATCCTTCTGAATAGACCCTGAACAGCATCACCGAGTTCATCTCCGTAGACCGTTTTATATGTTGATACTCCTGAATTTATCACCCTGACCATTATAGGTCTACGCTGATAATTATGTATGATCATATTTTCTTGTCACTCATCTAATTGCATCAATCACTGCGGTAATCACCAGCGATTTCATCAATAAGGGACCGATAAACCTTAATGTCCATGATACCACCTGTAAATAATCTGACAAATATCAGCTGCTTTATTAATGATTTCTGGGGAATTATTACCGGCTCGTCTTTCACCAATCAGAATTAAAGGTCTATCAACAACGGCAAGGACGTTATTGGGACAAAGTTTATCGAGCAACGAAAGTTTTTTTTTTTTTTTTTTTTTCCACTTGCCGAGGTAGCAAGACCTTGTCCGGATTTTTTGCCTGGTTGTTGAATTGTTTTTGTAACTAAAATATTCATCTATTTCACTGATAAATGCAATCTTGTATCACTGTTCCGGGCCTAATCAACACCGTAGTATATGCGAAATATCCATTTGTACCAGGTATCACGACCTACAACATAATCAGCGTACTCGGATTTCTAAACCTTTTCTCTGTCATCAAAACTACGCGCGGCAAACATACTTTTTCCACGCTGTCAATTTTGTTATGAAGGCAATACTCTTTTTCGGTAAATTTATCATTCACTTCGGTTTTGACTTTTGATTGTTCTGGTTCTGGTATAAGATCCTTTATATCGCCTATTTCAGCACGAGCTTGGTCAATACCTTCAAATATTCCTTGCATTGGGTGAGCAGCAGCTATTTCATCTGAAGTTCTCTTAGAATCTTTTTTGTTTGTTTAGTTCTTTTTTGCTATTTTTCCAGTTGCTTTAGCGGTTGCTCCAACGTGGGAAGAAGGCCTTCGGTAGCCTTTGTAACCGGTTTAAATAACTGTTCTGCGCCTTCTGCAAATTCCACCTGAGATTCCTGACGATCTTACAATTTTTGCTTGACAGAATCACGAGCTGGATAATACTTTTTAATTGCCTCTAGTCGTTGTCGAGTTAGTTTAGTTTTGCGAGATTCAATGGTTAGCGTAGGATCGCTCATTGTTATTGATATAATAATGATTTAATTACACCACCAGCAGCAGGAAGGGGGACGACCAGCAGTGAATATCCCGGATCGGTAAATAACACTGTAGTGGCCTCGGTTTAGTGCAACCCGGTTAGATTTCTCGCTTTAGAATTATTGACGCTTGTATTTTCATTTTCGTACGAAGCTTTAATTTTCAAAAATAAACTTGGTCTGTTCACTCCTCCGTAGGAAGCTTTATTTTTACAAATAAAGTTGGTCTGTTCACCCTCCCTGCTGCTGTACATTTTCTATCCTTGTTTTGAACCTCTGTCTGTCTCTTCAGTTTTCAATGCAAATTAACGTTTATTAGATTTGCACCCAGGTGAACACCACAAAGTGAACACATTATCCGCCATTGTTGAATGTTTTGCATTTCTTATTTTAAAATCACGCGTTAACTGAACTGAACGAGAATGATACTACAGAGGGTAGTTCTTATCTGTCATGTTCAGAGCCTGCTTGTACCACGTGATATTCACATTCACAGAGCTATAGCCGAGTCACGCTACCAAATGAACAGAAAGTTTCGAATGAGCGAACGAGCGGAAGTCGCATCGGATTGGTTGCTCTTTGCAGTATGGTGACTACGAAACTTAGAAATGTCAACGCTATTTAGGGTTGTGGTATTCTACTTGGATTTACAAGCTGTCAAACGTACGATTTGATTCGGAAATATGCTGTACATATCGCAAAATGAACCTTCAGCCGACTGGAGCTCAACAGCCGCGAAAAATACCGGTAGGTGTGTAAAATGTACACAGATGTGTGCAACCAAAAGTGTCTGCCGATAATTGCAGCTTTTTATGAATGGGTAAAATCAGTCCTTAACGCCATCATCAATATCATCACGGGTGAAGGGCTGATTTATCGGCTTAAATTATACCAAGCTCCGCATTTATTCCTTCTTACAAATTATGTTCTTGATGTAACATAATTAATAAAAATTTAAAAATGACGTGTCATATTATTGTCCTTCAAACCGCTCCGTGATACTTGATA
Source organism: Megalonaias nervosa (assembly GCA_016617855.1). NCBI lineage: Eukaryota > Metazoa > Mollusca > Bivalvia > Unionida > Unionidae > Megalonaias > Megalonaias nervosa. Next base: position 16,021 of record JAECUM010002570.1, read on the forward strand.
AATATATACAGAAAAGATATTGATATCTTAAGATTTACCTACATAACGGCGTTTGCATGCATACATATACACTACTCACATACATACCTACATACTGCTGTTTACATACATACATACATACATACAATGATACGGATCGAGAGAGTATGTCCATGCGACTCATGTGGAATCAAATCTCGCAATCTGAATTCAGCACTGTTCCTTAGTTCTACGACGGCATTGTACATTGAGAGGTTATTATGCATCACAAGAACACACCGATGCATATAATAAATAGGTGAAACTTCGGTATCAACAGTAAATGCTATCGGTACATCATTTAAGTGCCATGTGAGAACGCCAGTGAAATAACATGAAGCAGAGGTGCACCATTTATAACAGTTTTTACGAGACAGTGCCTCAGCGAAAATATTTATTCTTATTGAAAATCTTCACATCTATTTAGCCTTCCAAATTTAGTAAAACACTTCCATGTGTATAGAAAACAAGCCATGACAATCGCATCACATGCAGTATTGATTAAAGAGTGACGAAGACGAGAAACGTCAAGCACATCTAAATGAATCACACGATTTAGCAACATAATTTTAACAAATTTCACGCTTAACAAATAAGCAAATAATATAAGCAAAATTTGATAGCATCATTGTCTTGCTTTACAAAATGTCTCATTCGTACGGATTGTGGATGTTATCGTCGGTGAGAGAAAACAGGAGCTAAGTTATCTCGGCGAAAGAACGAGTTAATCGATAGGACGGCAAATAGTAGGCATTATCTGTGATATTGTTGTCGAAATGAAAAATCCTATTTACTCATCACTGCATAAAATATGGAATAGCCTCGTTTTCACAACATTAACTTTGTGATTCTTTTCTGTAAATATTTTTCAACAGATTCACATCTCTAAATTTATATAATTCACGTAGTAATTTGTTGTGAAAAATTCTTTAGATAGTAAGTTGGCGGGTGAATTTAGTGAATATTCTAGTCTTCCTTTGAAGCGATTTTAGCTGTTTAGAAATATACGAGATTCTTGTTATTAAGGTATTATTATTATATTCGCATTACTGTCAACTAGGAATGTTGTTCTCAGGTTGGAGGAATATAACAATAGGTTTTTTCAATGATGCACTCGACATGTATTTTTAAAAGTCATAGAAATGAAAAATGTTTGCCGTGTTACTGCTGTTCTCCACCAGAAAATCAATTTCTCAGAAAACAAACAGTATTATTATCTTCATTTTGACTACTTTGTTTCCTATTTAAAATCGGGTTTAGTCTGATATTAAGCCTATACCTGCCTGAGAGAGAGAGAGAGAGAGAGAGAGAGAGAGAGAGAGAGAGAGAGAGAGGTGATCGTGTGTGTGCGATGATATAAGTCAGATTTGCTAAAATGTGAAATATTTTATTTTCATTTTATTCAGACAACCTATACCCAAGATATTATTTGGCAGGGACAAAAGGAGAAATATTATCGTGGTCTAAATAACGTTGTATGATTCTTATTGTATATTCAGTTTTGCAATGCCGGTTTTTAAGATTTAATGATTTAGTCAATTGCTTTGGAGTTTGTCGCAACAGAATATATGATGGAATATTTTAAAAGGGAATTGTTTCAACAAACAACACCTGTTCATCGAGATTTTGATTAAGCCAAACTAATAAGGTTTTCACTAGGCTACACTTATCAGATTTTCGTAAGGCACACCAATTAAGAGAATTTCACGAAACCATACGAATCAGGATACTTTCACTAGCCACAATAATGAGATTTTTCATAAAGACACTACTCAACGGATAAGAAAATGGAGCTGATAGCATTAAGATTAAAAATATAATAGTTTGGCGCTAAAGTTTTGAACAGAGAGTCCAAAAGTAGCACGATTTGGCTACTTTTATTAACCTGGAGAAGGAGACAAATGGTAATCGTATTGTCTTGTTCTTTTAATGTAGGATATGTTTTGATTCACTGAAACGTGAAGTAAATAGAGGATCTCAAATGGGTAATGATTTAATATTGAATTTATGAAACGAGTTGAATAATGTCCAGCTTTTGCGAGTCTTGGCGAGCAAAAGCGGACATTCAACGATTTTCATAAATTTAATATTAAATCGTTACCCATTTGAGATTTTTATCACAGTTTTTATTTCAGTGGAAATAATTTGGATAGAAAGAAGAACGAATAATTTCGTTCATTCTGACAGACCTTTCATTTGTTGTGCATAATATATAGTCCCAAACAAAGTTGAACTGGTAAAAGTAGATTGTACTGTTTTACAAACTATAAATCAAAGAAAAAGCTTCCATCCGAATAAACAGAACATTTTATAACGACAAAATCATTTTTCAAAACAGAATGATCAATGCGATGTGATGCTGCCACATTGTTTGATACGGTACACAGTAGAATAGGCCTACAGTGGAGTACATGTTTACCCTAAAATGTCACTTTCAGAAGTAAACGTTACATTTTTGCGATCTTCATGTGAAATAGGATTACTGGATGCAAAAATTCCCACATTTACTGCAATGCATTTGTGACCTGATATTTGCAGTGTTTGATTTGGAACAATAGACTGTACAGAAGACGTCAACAAATTTTTCGTGTCGGATTTACATCCCATATATACTGCGTAAAGATGTTGTGGTTGGATAAAGTTCTGTCAGTTAGGAGACCCATTTATGTCCAGATTCTTCTGTGAATAGAGGTGAGTTTAGTTGCTTCTTTAAGTTAACATTTAAACCACGCTTGTATATACGGTGGATTCTATATCTATGTTACAGATATACCGCTCCCCCCCCCCCGGCCCCCCGCTATCAAATAAGCAATGCCCTTAATTTTACTTATTGTTATTCTTGTCTTGTAGTTTTACGCTATTTTTCTTATGATGATATTGTTAAACATATCAAACCCCTGTTGGGGTAACATATCCATATTCAGACAGCCGAGATAATTTTTCCTCAATTTCCTTTCGCGAGTCGAGTTAACAAATGGCCGCCAAAAAATGTTCATTCAAAACAAAACATTCCAGAAGGCGGGGTTAAAAACGTTTTCCCACGATCCCAGCCAATCAGTAAAGAGGATCGTGCACAATAATTTCATGGGCTTATTTGGACCAATCAGAATCATAAAGTGTATGTTCACACGTATATCAAAAATATGAAACTGCACACACTGTAGGCGAAGTGTACCGACTATGTGATAAAACAATATTTGTGTTGGGTGATACATGTATTATCGTAGTTTTGACATTTGTTTATCGCTGGACTGATCAACAAATAGATATGTTTCTTTCTAACGATATATTCCAAGGGTAACCACATATGGGGAAAGGGTTTTTCTGTGACTCCACTTTATGGAAAGATAACTGACTACGAACCCTCATTAATATTACCGTAATATGGACTACTATATTGTACAACTTTGCGAACGAACTAGGGCAAGGTGCCGTGCTCATAGTTAACTAGATAAAGTTATTTTACAAAGTACTTAAATGATTTTGGATAGAACTTCCGCGAAGATAAACATGATGTAGACCTTAAATATGTCATCTTTGTAAGAACTCTTTAAGAAGAGAAAAAACTTAATGTCACGAGAATATTTTGCTGTTGATAGTACCCTGATGCATTCGTCAAACAAATGTGAATAAAAGGTAATCAATTCAAATACGGATCTACAAGGTTAAAAATAACTAGTCAATCTGAATCCTAACAATACTGACGTGATGTTATTTTTGACCAACTTCCCATCCTATACCTTCCTTAACGAGACACTGTCATTTAAATGTTCTCGTGGGCATTTATAGTACCAACTCTTAGCAGAAATATAAAATGGTCACCATACGAACATGAATTATCTAACATAGCTTCGTGACTGACAAATTCAATGAAATCAATACAATCTATATTAAGTAGTAATTATTTCGAACCAAATATACTTGTCATTCATACGACGAAGCTTAGAATATTTTGCTGTTAACTTAGACGTCTGTTTTGGACCAGAAGTTGGATATGCTAGAGATATTACAATTAAAAGTTGTAAAAAGTGTTACCGGCCTTCCTAGATATAAAAGAACAGAAACTCTGTGCAAAGAGACTGGCTGGCCAAAGTCAAGTAAGCGAAGAAAGCTCTTCATATTGCGTATCTTTTGCAATATGGTTTAAAGGTAAATGCCGAAAATACTTAAAACAACAACTGTCACTATTAAACGTGTATGGTACTTATTAGGATCTTAAGAATGCCTGGAATTTTCAAACGCTAGACTCGGAATTAGAATATAAATATATATCCTTTATTTACGTTTGTGCAATTGCGGTGCTGCCCATGAAACAGCATATGTATGATTGTCTTATTATGTACTCTTTGAGAGACTTGCGGCAGGGAGTAAAATACAAAATATCTATTTTTATAGATTCTCAGTAATATCCATTGATACAAATTGTAAACTGTTTTCATTGCTGCACAATGTTATCAAGGAAACAATGCTATCAATAAAGCTTAAAGATCTTTTCAACCGGCATATTAATATGTTCTACTTACTAACAAACTATATAATATTTATGGAGGTCATTCGACCTATTACTCTATTTATCCCTATCCCCCGCTCTCTCTCTGTACCTCCTTCAATCACTTCCTGTATTGTTCGCTGTGACTCAAATATCTATATTTTGTATTTATGTTGCGGAAGGGGACAAGCTAAGTTTGACAACGTGTTTGAATTAAATTTGCGTTTTTATGAAGGAGAAGAAAAATAAGTAATTATATACGTTAGGTCTAGAAACTTGGACTATTATTTGAGAATACAATACCAGAAAATTAGAACGGGGCAATAAAACAAGCAAGCATTCCAAATTACATTTAAAAATATTGTTACAAGATGAAAAGAAAAATGGATTATGTAGTAAGATTTATTATGCTTGTATCAAACTTGCCGAAACTGCAAGTTGAAAAATCAACTACTGAATGGAAAGTGCAAGGGAATCTTTCTTACCCAGATGTTGCAATTAGCATGCAACGTGTCACAAAAGTACTTTAGAAATAGAAAGATATATAATAAGCGGATTAGAATGTAAAAGTTTATGGGTCTAGCTTGAAAACCTGATCTGTGGTTTTTTGGCATATATGTAAATCTATTAATCTGGTTGAGCCAACGCGTAGGAAGCTTTTAACTGGCACTAAGTTTGGTTGGATCCTCTGACGAAACTCATAGTTTAATGAGTTATGTCGCACGAACATTGCGAACAAATTTTCCAGATATATAGGGCCGAAGAAGCGAACACTGAGATGGGGATCCTTCACGCATATCGCTTGATAATTATAACATTGTATATAACCTTCTGCACTTCATCAACACGTAAGACATGTGCCTTGTTTCTCGTTTATTTACATATCCGATTGCAATCTTAACAACAATGTTTTCATAAAATGTGTTTTGAATACAACACTATCAGTGCCTTGAATTTTAGTTAATCATATTCCAGTATTAGTATATTAGACCATGTGTATTTGGATACTGAAAACTATTTTTGTTCAGACAGCACTTACCAATACATCAATATCAACCGACCTATATGTTAATTTTTGAAACTATATGTTATGAAAAGACTTTGGGGCATAAACGAAAGTTCTCATAGATAATATGCTTTATTAAACGTTTGCCATGCTAGAAACTCTAAAACATTTATCATAAATGAAGTGCCACAGTTTAAAATGTATAACCATCTCAGGAAGAAGTTGATCAACGTTTTGATTTCAGTTAGAAATATTATTCTCAGCATTTGCTTGGGGACCAAACCGTATATAATAACACTGATCGGAGACTCATCATCCAAGCTTATGATCGTACGGATTGACTGCAATACAATTTTTACCTTTCTGTTAAAGCTTGGAGATACAAAGATCTACGTTGTCGTCATCATCACTATTATCATCATTTTAATTTTTATATAACCCTTCTTACGTCTTTATTCTCTTGGTATCCTCTCTTTCATTTTATAAGGATTAGTAAGATTTATACCTCCATTTATCAGTGTTATCAGTGTTACTTTCTCCCCTTACGTGGTTTACCTTAAACATCATTCTCAGTTGAATATCATTTAGCGCTTACAGTCTTTAGAAATTGTTCCGTTGTCTGTTATGAGGGAAATTCAAAACTAGATTTCGCTGACGTCTCAGGGGCGTAAGACATGCTAATGCATTACACACATACTTGGTAGCGTTTGAACTTGTCAGAAGATGAATGCATGGACGTGACATCCTGGGCAGGAGGCTATTGTCTGTATAATGAACAAAACTATATGAACGGGAGAATAAAGTACCATTGGAATAATTCATGTTGACCACAGGTGCAGCTTCATTTGCACACATACTAAGAAATATTTCATTAAAGTAAATGACTATTGCCTCACCTTCGTCCCGTTTTACAGTTCTTAAAATTGTTTTAGAGTCGTAGAATCTTTGTAAATCCTTTGTGGAAATCCTAAATATAATTACTTTTGTAACAAACAAAAGTGCTGCATTTTATTTCTGGCTTGTGTGGATTCCTGTTTGGGACTAGAAGACGGAAACTACCAACACTGCCAGAACTGTCACTATTATGTGGCCTTCAGTAATGCAGTAAAGCATGTTATGCCTTGCCCTTCCAATCTTGTGTGGGATGACGGGATGAAAAAGTGCGAATATACGTCATCCACATGTGCATCAGCAACAATTGATAGAATTACATCAACAATTCAGCCAATCACTAGTAAGGACTACATTTATGCAATGTATATTAAATTCTGCTTCACAATTTCGGTACAAGTCGGAATTAACTTTGATTCGAAGATTTGTTCCTCAGATTTATTATTATAGTAGGTTAATTTACACCTGCCAATGCCCCGATCAGAATATACATGAACTTGTCACATTCAACATATTTAAATATCACTTTATACGATTCTGCTTGGTCTAAATTAGTACATGGAATTCTTGCACAGTATTAATTATAATGATCAGATGTGATCGTTGGAAATTTTCCTGACCCCGTTTCTGGAATTTCTCATTGTTACTATTACTATCAACCGTTTTGGCAGTAAGTTTTCGAATCGATTGCACAAAGGGGATGTGGGAAGAAATAGCGCGTACTTGCACATGCGCAATCAACCTTTTCGATTACGGATAGGATCATTTGGAAGAAAGAACAAATCAGTTTGAGGGACCTCATTCAGTGTTTGGACATCAAATCCTCCACGTTAAATATTTCTTGGTACTGTTAAGTAAATTTGAAGCAGAGCTTGTTTGGCCAACCATACTCGACCGATCCGACGAGTGACTGTAGTATACCGGTATTTTGTATTGTACCCGGCTTCTTGTGTCCTTGTTTGTTTGTTTATGTATTATTTGTTTTTAATGAGTGGACTTTTGTCTGCCTCCATGTGGACTTTTGTCCATGAGAAGATCTATGATCCTACAAGGGACAATCTTAGTTTTCATACTTCATTTACCAACCCATCTTGCGGTTTGTTCACCCAATGTTGGAATAATCGCATTTAAGTCGTGAATAAAATCCACGTAGGTGAGTTGACTTGACCGGGTATCACTGGATGTTTTATAAGCACGACGCAGTTGAAGGTGCTAGTCGTATATCTAGCCATGTCGCAGGCCCGCAGTAAGGTGTTTTCACCTGGATATGTACTCTATGGTGTCCCTGATAACCTGTTAATGCCGAAGCGACATCACCGCAGCCAATTGTTTTTAATGAACCTTTTGCGACTTTCCTGATGAACTTCTTTGCTGAATATCGAAAACATGTTTCTGCAATCTCTGCTCGCCCATTACGCGTTTGAAGATGGCGATGATAAGTGGAAACTTTGTATGCCAATGTTTAATGCACATAAATACAGAATACATGAAGAATGAATTATGGTGAGATTATGCACTGTACACACCACAACCAGCGATGCAATCACAACAGCAAGTTCCTAGAGAACCCGATTCTTTATATCGGGAGAGAGAGAGAGAGAGAGAGAGAGTCATTTTCAGTAACGAGGACAACAAACTAAGCACGAATTTAGCGCAAAAGGAAGAAGAGGGACAGTGGCTAACGAACATATAAAAAAGGTTCTACCTGGAACACAAGATCAATTACATGTGCCTCCATCAGCAAAACCCCAAAAGGAAAACGGTCTAACTAAACAAAATGGAAAACATCAGCCCAAAAAGATTCCTTGGACTATTATTTACCATATCAGGAAGGTGATCGATTGAAGCAGGTCTGAAGCGACAATTGATGGAGGAATAGCACGTTATTATAAGAACCAACCACTAACACCAAGACACACATCAACCCCGTTTGAACGATCTTCTATAACACTGACTGAAGAAAGAAGGCCTTGTACATCCTCACCGGTTGAGGAAATAAGGTAACAACTTAGTCGGCAACGACATGTAGCACCTAAACTTCCATCCGCCCCGGCACCCATGCAGGATAACGAAGCAAAAGTGATACGGCAAGGTGCAAGATTTGATTAAATATTATAAAGAACATCAGTCAAAACGAGTAGAGAGCCTTGGTGGACTGTGACCATGACGATCGTTTGTAAATACTCGTGGTATCAGTTTGTGCGGGCAGCAACACACCCAAAGTTATTAATGAAGCTATATCGATTTATCAGCTATTGTACAACAATGTCACAATGGACAAGACACATGTCATGCGCTGATGCATGTACTTGTTGAAAATATTCATAATCTATGCAACATCGTTAATGAGTTCCGAGGCTTGTGGAAATGCTTCGTCTTTTGCGCGAAATCTATGCTTCACTGCAACAGGTGGTTGTAAATAAATCTCAAAAGCGTGACCTCGCTCATTGCCATCGCATCACGAAACCAGAATTCAGTGAGGCTTTTCTACACCCATTATCGCTAGTGACTCTGAATTCAGACCGCACTTGCATTGCTGCGTGTGTATTACATTGGCCTAATAGTCGATTACATCCTTTCGGTTGTCTGCCCACGAACATTTCATTTTGTTTTCAGTAGACACTGGCGCCAACTGGCATACTATTGAACTTACCTCTGGCGCGCACGACAAAGAATTGGTCAATGAAGAATGTCGTCGAAGAATCACATTAATAACCACCAAAGACTAAAATGTCTATACGTGGCGATGGGCCCACATTGTGTTTTGTCATTGCACTCGAATCTCGACGTATGATCTTGATATATCAAGATCGTCAATAAGATTAGCTTTAGGTTGGTGGCCTAAAATACGTGCTGGAAATCAAAATACAAACGATGTTGAGGTGTTACCACTTATGTGGCCCAATGAGTGCCAGGTCCTGTTGAAGAATCCAGATTAACAATGCCAGATTCACACGTGCGTGTCACCATCGAAGTTTTCTGGTGGAAATGGAAAATCACGGGCAGTTTCAAGCACAAAATGAAACAGCGTGGATTAACTAAAGGTCAACACCGAATAATTAGAAACTTCACTCAGAACTGGTTTATCAATCGAAACTACAGCTGTCATCGAGTGTTGCCTGGGCAGTATCAACCGGTACCTTCAACATTTTACAGTTTGCACGAGGACATCGCTAATAGATGTTCATTAGGACATGTTCGACCAGTTTGGCCTAGCTCTCTACAAGGAGCTCAACAAAAGTATTGACGAGTTACAGTTGCTGAAACTACACGGGCTAACTTACCTCTAACAGTCCACTGGATGAAACTCTGCTTCACGAGTTTCGATTACTCGTTTCTGTTCATAGCTCTGATATCTTTGAGATCGTTTTCCTTACCTTAATTGCAACACTCATCGCCTAATTGCATCACATTTTCTAATATAAGCTAACTGTTGGTGATGAATAAATCTAACACTAGGCACTTGTTAATGGCCACCCTCTGCGTGTACTAGATAAATTAATGCTTTAGACCTGTGATTCAAGGAAAACACCCATATTACATGTGGTCGTAAATGCACGCATGCATATTAATCATTGTTGATATACGTTTTTATATACAAATGTTGTGGGTTCATCTCCGCATTTACAGATATCTTAATGATATTTACTTGAAAGTTCTCAAATTTTCACTTGGATACGATTTAGTTTCTCTTTATACTGCACAACAAGTCCAGATAACCTTTAGATATTGGTCATGTTTTTCATGCACGTATCTGTAAATCTCCTTGTGGAAAAAAAAAAAATGAATGAATGCGCAATTCTACAATTTGCGAAAGGTACAATATCATTTCTTGTTTCAAAACATATACCCTGCAGAACCGGTGTGCAAATAAACAATTTTTAAAATACATACAGGAACCTTGTTGTCATGGTTACAGCGTATGTATTAGTAAATATAATAAACAGCAACTTGTTGCATCTCTAAAAATACAGTCATCCTATCTTTAACACATTCCTTAGATACAATGTCATTCTGTTTGGAATACGTATAGACTAGCAACCGATTGTAATTACTAATCCTGACATTATCTGTCTACACAGAAGTTTGTGTAACAGCATTTGACCTGAATGGATGCTTGGATTAAATGACAACACAAAACAATGTGATGACAGACTGAAGTTTATGAAATGATTATATATATATATATATCCCCTATAACATATACAGTGTGATTCTTTCACTCTCCAAACACACGATTCATTCGATTACGTAACACAAACATTCACAAATGGAAAAACAAAAGTGATTCATATATTTAAAAATGAAAGTTAGATTCAAATCTCATGTAATGAATAGTAAGATTCAAATAATCTCATGGAATGAATAGTAAGATTCAGATAATCTCATGTAATGAAAGTAACAAATTGTATTCGATTGAAACGTCAATTGAAACAAATTATGATCAATCAACATAACAATTGTACCAAACACATGACTCGTGACTCGGTCATTTGTACAGCCCATGCAATTCATAACCACGTGTGATTCAACTATTTGTAAAAACTTGCAAAAGAAACATTTGACCTGGTTTACGTGTCCATTGTCAAACCACACAGTTCTCCTGAACTCTTGGGGTTAGCTCACTTGTATTGGCCATACACACCCTTCATGGATTCACCATGCGCACAAGTTTACAAATCAGCAGTTCCGTCCTTGTATGGCCTTGATGGTCACACCTGCTTCCATTTTTATACAGACATACAGACGGCCAGACCGACAGCCTGATACAACCGCACACACACGCACACAGCTACACAGCTAAAATAAAACCAAAGTGGTCGTAATATCAATTCAAGTACGGATTTAAAATCTAAAGATACGTGCTATTAAACTCTTAATAGCAAATTTTAACAATTCAAGAGTTTACAACGTTTCAAATCCACGTAATGGTAAAGACAACATTTCACGCTACGACATTAAAAATTGAATACGCTTCATATATCAAATAAAATAAAAATGTAACACTTACCCCTATGGCTGTAGAAAAAAAATGGAGAACGTACACTCCTTGACAAGATCCAAAAGACCAATGTGTCAATTAGATAAGAACCTTGTCTTAAATCTCCAGGGGAATGAGTATTAATAAGGGTAAAATACCCGTGCATACCGTGCTTTTAGTGTTTCTCGCCGCAAGCGAACTACGACGGGATACATGCTAGTTCAGTCGATTAACTAAAAAAATAATTATTCAACCTAGGTAACGTTGTATGCATGTACGACGAAAATGATCAAATCGTTCTAAGGCGAAACCAAGTTATTTCTGGCCTTATTCTGTGACAGTTTGAAAAAGATATTTAAAACGTTAAGAAGACTTTAAAAAGTACCGTGAACTAGTCTTAGCATTTGCTTTGCATACACAGTACTTGCAAATGAGTACAACATATCTGAATATTTTTGTTTAACTTAAAATTACAGCAATATATTCTTTTTATTTAGTTCTAGAGTTACAGCGAAATAGTTTTTAAGCGTTGTCATACATTTTGCACTTCACAAACAGGAGTAAGATAAATCGTTCATGGTTTCATGGTCTTTCAAGCATCATTCACTTAATTCATTTTCAATCATTCCAATCATTCCAATCATTTCAATCATTCCAATCATTCCAATCATTTCAATCATTCCAATCATTCCAATCATTTCAATCATTCCAATCATTCCAATCATTTCAATCATTCCAATCATTCCAATCATTTCAATCATTCCAATCATTCCAATCATTTCAATCATTCCAATCATTCCAATCATTTCAATCATTCCAATCATTCCAATCATTTCAATCATTCCAATCATTCCAATCATTTCAATCATTCCAATCATTCCAATCATTTCAATCATTCCAATCATTCCAATCATTCCAATCATTTCAATCATTCCAATCATTCCAATCATTTCAATCATTCCAATCATTCCAATCATTTCAATCATTCCAATCATTCCAATCATTTCAATCATTCCAATCATTTCAATCATTCCAAGTAAGAGTCTGCACCTAATATCATTTGTAAAATCTTACACTGAAATTCCTTTATTTTTACATCACGAGTTTAATTTAATAGCAAACAAAATATATTGATTTCTTTTATTTCAGTTAAAATATCCTGAACTCTTTTTATATTTTAAAACTTTAGAACATTCATGCAACAAGTTGTACGTTTCTTTAACAGTTAAATTTGCTCTCGCTTCCCATTTAACATACTTAAGTAAGATTCTGGGTTTTAGTGCTTCATAGTCAAGAAACGTTGAAACTGTTCCACAATGTGCTCAAAGAACTTCTGGTGTTTATTTTCTTTCGCCATTGCTGTAAAAATGTGTCAACTATATTACGGGTTCCAGCATTGTTTAAATAATTGTAACCAAACATTACCGATTGTTCCATATTAGTGTCGTACCTCCGGGGTGAAAATTGTGCATCTTCTACAATTTCAATCTTTCGTTTTTTAATATATTCGGATCAAGCTTCTAGTACAATTCCAAACACTGTTACCTGCATTTTAAGCAAATATTTTATAAAATGAACTTCCATGTATAATAAAATTATTTGAATCAGTCTTTGATATTCTTGACCAGAGGTGGTACAATTTAAAATTCGCCTTAGCTATGTTAATGTCAATTCTTTAATAAATTAATTTATTTTTATCCTTTTTAATCCCTATTTTTCATGATATTGAGTGATTATTCTTTTCTATTTTATTAGATCATGAATTCAAGATCTATTTCTTTAAAAAAAAACCCAACTTTTTTTTACAAAACAGCAGTTAAGTAAGAAGCTGGAAGGGGTAAAGAAATAAATAAATGTGTAAATTTACAAATTACCATTAATCTAATAATAAGTTATTTACAGTGGAGAGTATTTTTTATTTTAACCAAAATTCTTAGTAACTTTTTAGTTTCTTCTTTTATGTGTTCGGAACTAATTTTACAATTGTTTTGATACTGAGTTTATGCGACTCTTTAGAAAGTTTTGTAGATTAAGGGAAATAACTCAATTTATTGGTTGTGATTCAACCATAACGAGTTGTTTCTCTTACTAATTTTGTATATTTGGTAAGGAAAATGACCACAACAAGAACGAAGAAAAATGAAACAAATAAAAGAAGAAACACAATTTGTAATATTTATTTTATAATTAGACGGTTAAACATTCGTAACGGACCACCGACAGCAATCTTATGCCCTATGAAATAAATCATTCGTGAACTATACTCACAAATTGCTAAATACACTTTAGTTCCAGACTCATTCAACATTTTTACAGAGTGTAATTTATAATTTCGACGCATGCACTACAACAGATTTGACGCCCTGTTCCGTAGGGGAAAACGTGGTTTACTCAGGTCTTATCCCTCATCTTGCATTATAAGTGTCTAATTTAGTCAGCATAGAATTTCACAACATGAATCTTGGAAAATCTTGGCAATACATTTCAACATGTTTTTGGTAATAAATATTTAGTTTTAGAACAAAAATAGTACACTAGAAGGATTTTCTTCGCTATCAAAGACAAAGGTCTATGAGAATAAAAACTGAGTCAATCACCAACTTAAATGAGACAGAGAGCGGTGTTTAATTGGTTGAATGACAGGGATGATGTCATCTAGAAATTATCAATACTTAATATGAAAACCATCCGATCTATATAGTTCTAGTTATTTTTTTTTAGAAAATTGCTGACAAGATATTCTTAATGTTTCGTCATTCGTATAATCACAAATTGGAGAAAGATATCCCTGCAGTTTTACACGTGCAAACGTACGATTTTCCATCATGTCATGCGACACTTGATTTTGTGTGCCAACGTAAGTTATACTTGCATCAAGAAAGACGAGCACTGTTTGAGCTAAAACAAATACACGGAAAATGAAGCAACTTTCGGTCTCTGAAATTAATTTTTGCTGAAAAAAATATATCTCGACATTATTTCCCTTGTAGTAGGAACAGTTCAAAAATGACCAACAATTTAAAAAAAAAAACCCCGCTGAGATGGATTTTCTGAATAGGTGTAGTCACATAGGGTAAAATTGTTTGCAAAGTATCAGACACAGTAGGTTATCCCAATCCCAACGCTCTCATTAAAAGCTGATATTTTTGTGATCAGTCTAAAAATACGGTTGAAAGTGAGGTAAAGTTACGAAAAGTGTATGGTGATGATGTGCTGAAAAGTGAATTTGATATTCTGAGTTCCCATTCCGGAACATTCTTTTGTGAACAATAGAAAGATTTTCTTTCTCTACTCTTTTAGCATCTTAACTAATTAAAAA
>JAECUM010002571.1:0-147922 GCA_016617855.1 Megalonaias nervosa
GTGTGTGTGTGTGTGTGTGTGTGTGTGTGTGTGTGTGTGTAAGTCTCGAGCTTTTACGTTACCTTTTTCAAAGTAATTGTTATGTTTAATGCTTTGCAGAAAGTCCGTAACGCATTGTAGTTCAAGGTGTATTCGATTACGATATGATATCAACTGAGACAATTGTCACTGTGTAAGACAATTGTATTCGTTTGAAAGTGCGAGGATGCAAATAACATATCTTTTTGGCATGATATCCGGCAAATTTATTGATTATAAACTGCTTATGCATTCGTTAGAAGAAACTGTTGGTCAGTCAAATACTTTGCAGTGAACTCTAAACATTACATCCAATAATTATTCGTAAAGTTAAGCTGCAAGGACCAAAGTTAAGAGAATGGGTACTCATGCTCAACAACTCTTGTAAATGATGTCGAAATACGTTGAAAGCGAACTCATTCTTAATCTGATCATCATGAATATGCATGCAAATTCAGTAACGAAAATCCAACAATTCTTTTTCTGTTAAACTAATAATACCACGGTGAGAGCAACGCGCAATCAGGGATAATACATTCTGTGAAAAAATAAATGAAAAACAACCCTGGAAATCAAACTCACCAAAGGTCTGGTCATTACGAATAAGGATGTCAAATTTGAGTGAGATCAAACGCTTCATGGTGAAGTGGTTAAGAGGGTGGGAATTCTGGGGTAATAAGACAAGAAATTGATTACATATAACACTGAAATTCAAGTAATTCAAAGCCTTTTCAACAGGCAAACACTGTTGTTACTCTTTGAAAATCATGATGATGATATGGCATTGTATTGTACTTATTTCGTATTCTATGGAAGCCTTATTAATATTCAAACACCACTATTACTCTTTGTTAATTATGATGAAGTTATGCTATGGCTTCAAGCTTATATCGGATTCTGTGGACGGGATTCAGGGTTCTAATGGTAGGATCATGGTACAAAAATTTAACTTTGATCAAGTTGCAAGCATTCCAAAAAACTGGTTGTTTTACAAATAGTGCCACAGAGAATTGATTTGATTTGATTTTACTTGACTTCATTTGACTGCGGGTGATGAGGTGGTGGTTGATACCTCCCACCCGATGCTCACACCCGTCGCTTCATAGGAAACACTCTGTAATTTGAAGAAAATATAATAGCTCAACATTTGTTAACGCCTAAGTCGTAATAGTTTACATGCAAACACGGACAGTTATGTCACTCTTTCCGTTCAGATGCCTGCGACTGTGTAAAAGTGGTATATCTGCCCGGTGTACTACCTATCGACCAAAATGTTTTCGAGGATCACATATTTCTGATGATAAAGTTAAATGCATTCTTTGAAGAAGACCTGAATTTGTATAATTTTAGATTTATGTATGTAGGCACTGCATCGAATAATCTTTAAAAATTACATGGAGCCAAGATGTCTTAGGGAATACAATAAAGCACTTAATTCATCATCAGAAGGATGCGGGTTCGATTCTCACCGTCAGATCAACAACGATAGACTGTCTTTGTCTGTCATTGGTCACTGCATTCTACTCTATTTGATTCTGCACGATATGTCATTCAAGTTGCTGTGCTGCAAAACACCAAGATTAAATCACAACTTTTGTAGTCATAAATATAGGCAGAGACTTTTATTTCATTATATTCTCGAATTACAGCAATTCGCTTGTGTTTTCTTAATTCCTTGTTTGTTTGTTACATTCAAGTACACAAGAAGTAAAAGCCCGTTATTATTACGTTCATACCCTTATGTTCACGCCTCGGGTTTGTAAAAATAACGTTCGTGTTATGTGCTCAGAAATAAAAGCGTCATGGACATGATTTTTATAATGCTTTGAGTATTTGTACGGCACGGTTAGACATTTAGAACACAGGTATTAGAAGAACAGTTGTTCAAATTAATTACATATAAATATTAAATACTATTAACATTGTCTGCATATTTTTATTCAAGAAGAAATTTAAAACGATAGGTTGATACATATTATTCGCAACAGAAACACATAGCGCAGTTTGTAACAGGCTTTAAAATATTTCAGTAGCGTGCATGACTGTCTATCTGCAGACGGATATCTTCGACAATAAAATAAAAATAATTTTACGTATTTGTATATTTCATCACCCTAAAGGTTTCAACATTTGTATTTCTAAATAAATAAATAACTTGCTGAACAATTCAATTCTGATATACGCGGAGTCAACAAGTTCGACGATATAATAGCTTCAAGCACGACTAACTGCACATCGCAAATGAAAAATCGCATAAACAGATAGAGTATACTATGACGAAGATTAACAGTGCAAAGGGGTATATTTCAAAATTCTTCCAGAATTATTATTTAGCTCCTCCCAAATAACTAACCGCTTTTCAAAAGAACTCTTTATTTATATCCAAGCATCCCGTCTCGAGTGTCCACTGAATAAGGAACCGGCGTTTCATTCGGAAACCTCAACTTTGGCCCAAACAATATAAATGAGAGACAGATGATAACTTCAATGAATATTAGCCATAGTAAGCTTAGAAACAATCTATCACGTATTACTGTGGACAAAAACCGGGTTATCCGCATATTTTATGTAAATTAGTTACACTTCTGATCTCAACAATACTTTTAAAGACCGGAAGTTCTCATATCAATACACTCATAAATTCTTTGTGAGATTGTATAAACAAACATTAATACGTTATATGGCATCTATTCTTCGTATATTGATCAATTTTGATGACAACGGTCAGCGAAAGAGCTTCTATTTTCTCTAGCTTTATAGCTTCGAACTATTTTGTAGACATCAGGGCTTTTTGTGTCTGGAGTTGATTTCTTTGGTGTGTAGCCAACGCCATTCTAATTTGGTCTATCAGAATAAGAAGATGGTTAAATAAATCCCCTGATCTCCTTTATCTTTGCTGTTGTTTACAACAGTTGACCCGCATTTAGACAAGCGTATGTTTGAGCTATTATATACCATAAAAATTACTGGAATGACGTAATTTGGATTTATCAGGCGTTGAGAGATTGTTTTTGTTGTCTTTTCTGTCTGCTATCAACAAGTAATACATAGCACAGTTTTTATTCTTACTTTTTACTAATGCTTCAAAGATGTGGTTTAGTCTGACTGATGGGCTCCATGTTGTAATAGCATTAACACTCATGGTTAAAATATTCAGATGCGTGAATTTAAATTAATTCAAGGTTATACTGTGAAATCCTGGTCCGGAAGGATAGTCGAACTGTCAATTTGCCATAACAATTATTTATTTTGGATGTGAACCTTAACAATTTTAGCGTTACTTAAATAGTTAGTTGGACAAATCTTCTCCCTTTTATAAAGTTCTTATCATTCAGTGGGCCGTTTACATTAACAGTTTGTATGGACCAATTTAGCTTCAAACCAAACAATAATCCGAATCTGTGTACATATAATAAATTTTGTAAGAACCAAACTGCTTTACCTAGAGTCACCTACACTGTATGAAATACAAAATTTAACCAGTACCACATTTCTGGGATTAACCGTCGAGAAGAACCCCAGACCAAATCTGTTTGCATCACTTATTTTCTAGGTACCTAAGGACGGATCAAAATTTGGTCCTGGCAATTTCTGATATGTAAATGCGGCCACTATATCGGATCCATAGGTGCTAAAGATTTACCTATAAATATCAACCATACCCTATGGCACAAGCCGATAACGCTGCAGGACTGGAGCCGGTCATAGTTTATTGGAAACGCCAAACAAGTAATGTAACATGTTAGCAGAAAATAACTGTCTTGCACTGGGATCTGGTCAAACTTGGAATAAAAGAAACCTTCGAGTAAATGAGTAGTGCATCACATAGAGAAGGGAGACTCCTCGTCCGAGTTGCGGTCACCTGCTGATATTTATCTACCACATGCAGTTAGACAATTCAGCTACCATTTACAACCTCTTTTGATTCCATAAAGGTGATTTGTGAAAAGCTTATCGCCACGAACGTCTTAGTACGGTGTTCAAAGGCAAATCAGCACATTTCAGGTTTTCACACTATTTCTTGGGATGTGAATCAAATACAGGACACCAAGATAAAGCAGAACTTTTAATAAACTTAAGACGGATAGTGAAACATGTATATGCACCGTTGGAAAAAATAATGCAGAACAATATTGACCTTTTATGTTTCTAGGTCGGTTCTTCAAAGATATAATATCATATGTTTTTGATGAACATTTAAATTGCAAGTTATAAGGAAAATAAAAATCTTTCCACAAGCACAGTATCAGATCACCTTTGTCAGAGTGACTGCATATATGACACAAACTGATAGCACAAAGTGCAAAACTATTCTTAATTTTGGCTCTCAATATCAGAAAGTTAATACAGAAAAATATTGCCAGGTCTTTCATCAGTTCTTAGATAAATAAAATGTCAATATGTACCGAAACAGTGAGGCTATTTTACATTACTTTTGCACTGTATGACGTCCATTTGTATAGGTTAAACGGCATTCCATCAGCATTCCTGGCTACATAGTGCCATCTGAAAGCATAGTTCCAAACTCACAGAGATAAAAATTACTAGAACTTAAGGAAGATAAACCTTCCAAATAAAAGTAAATATGTTATTCCACCAGGATCAAAGCTCAAAGGTAATCAAAATAATTTGATCGCGTGGAAGTTTCAACGCCAATAATGTCAGCTAATAATAAAAGGTTTTCGAACTTCAGCTTTCTTACCATTCCAGTAAGACCTCATTTTCAACCAATGAATTATTTCTTTATCCGCTCCTTTAGATATTTTTCATGTTGTTCGCATAATTTTCAAAACAAATATACTTATCTTTAGGTTGCATGCCAAGGTAATTTCCGAAAATGTGGCAGTAATAACTCACTGTGTCTGCGCCAATTCTTCACCACAAACGTGGCAGTTATTTGCTTTATTAAAGTCTACACAGTCGCAACTGCACCTTTTATATGTTCTGGGTTCTGGAAGACCTTGCGTATCTCATCCAAGTCATACTTGATGTTACGGATAAAAACTGGCTACAGCTTCCTCTCCGCAGTATAACACAAGCTCTTTGCATGGTGTTAGAACATCATCATGGCTTACAACTATATAGCAAACACTACATGAAACCTTATTAGAAGTATTTTGTGTGTTGCTTTGCGTGGGGTGGTTGGTGGGACCTTCAAAATCCGCATAAATCAGTTTCGAAACGCGACTCTGGCGGTGGTCGTTTTGAAAGGCTAAGATGGTTCTTGCGCTGCCTTCCTTCCGTAAGGTCACGCGCTGAGACTTTTCCCCCATGCAATGACAGCCCCTTGCGTGCTCTTCCAACATGTCTATCCTACTAAAGACACCGTCGGCAAAGTGCTTCTTTCCCTCAAGCATGTGCTTGAATACGTTCAACTATGATTTTGTAAATCCAAACTGAGTGTCTAGTTTCGATTCCGCCTTTTCTCAAACGTGCAATCAAACGTAAGTCAATGACGTTTTTTGGCCTCTTGCCTTCTTGTTCGGGTATTTGTAGTGGGTATTGACACTCCTGCCAACCTAAAACTTTACCTGTGCATTCAGGGTTGTTTTTCTCAAACTTAATTATGTCGCACGCGTTTCTGAGCTTCTGAAAAAGCCCATAACCTTTGTAGCGCCGTCCTGCTTTCATAATGCAGCTCTCTCCAGCTAAGTCAATAATTAACCACAAATCTCGAAATGATATTGTTATGGTCCCCAGTATCAATATATCACGACTGAACTACAAATCTCTAAATGAAATTTGGAATCCGCTACGCAAAGCGTCCAAAGTATGACTAGATACAACTTGTGCCGTGGAATCGGCTACGCAAACCGTCTAGAGTATTATTAGATACAACTTGTGTCTTGAAATTGGCTACACAAAGCGTCCAAAGAACTACTAGGTACAGTTTCCACAAAGCGTCTGAAGTTCTACTAAATAAACCCGGGTCGTGGAATTGGCTACAAGGTCAACACCCAATATGCCTTTGCAGATGTTTTGATGATCCTGTTTTGGAATCTACCATAAAATAGTTGAACACTTCAGCATAGTCTTCATCGGGTATGTAAATTGCATAAATCGAAAACGGCCACAATCAAATAACCATATACAAACAAATACCAACACATTCAACGATAATATGCAAACAAGGATTCAGCAATTAACTCGCTGACTTTTCAAAGTAGAACTTGTGGATAATCCTTTCTGTGATTGTGGACTATCGCAGACTGTGAACATTATTTTTGTTACTGTCCAAAATATAACTCATTCTGTTTGCTTCTTTATCTTTACTCAGAAATACATAATTACAAATATCATTAAGGACTACATCCAATAAAGACTAACTATAATCATATTTGTTTGGAGATAACACAGGCACCTTCACTACCGATACTTTGCTCTTTGATGTGTGTGTGTGTGTATATATATATATATATATATATATATATATATATATATATATATATATATATAAGTGGACTTAGGAGTCTCATGGATTCTTCCTTGTGAAAATCACGTGACAAATGTACTAAAACAAAGACTATTTTACCGTATTTGTATTCGACCGAATGTGACCCAGCAATCGGGATCGTATCTATTCATTTTCTATTGAAAAATATAAATATAAAAGTATTTGTTCTGATTAACTGGATCGTGTTAAGGACTGAGGTGTTTCAATTACTGCACATTTACCTTACAAGTAAATGGGCAGAGTCATGTAAGGATCATGCTAAAATTAAATTTAAAGCTGGCGCCTAATACGCGAGTGAAGATCACGTGATCATGTTTACTAAATCATTCTTCATTCGTATTAATTTTTATGAGGATTGTCTTTTTAGAACTTTACCCCACCCCTCGTAGCATGTGCCAGTTCTTGAAACATGCTGGATTGAAATGATTATTTTGAGACTGAGGGCCACATAATATGTCGGTGTGATTTATGTACTCCCGTTGTATTCATTTTTGTAAAACCATAAACTGTGCATTGTCACTCATAAATAAACAAAGACCAGCTGTAAGCTGAATCAGTTGGTTATGATGTAAATCAACCAATCAAGCCACTACCTAATTAATCGGGTCGCTAATATACAAATTGATTTATCAATCCCCAACGAGGAGAGATAAATAATGAAATTGCGCCTCTTAAGATCATTGATAGTAGAAGTTCTTGTCTTGTAAAATAATTATATATTTCAGAATAGAACATAGTATTCATTTTAATTTAATATGTCACATTTATATAGATAGATGATACATACATACATACATACATACATACATACATACATACATACAGGACCGACAAGGGGGGGGGACAACCGGGGATATATCCCCGGGGCCCGGGGGCTTAAGGGGGGCCCGGGCAGAACAACACTTTAATTTTATAAAAGAAAAAGTTTGTTTGAACAAGAACTCGGAGAGGCCCAGGTGTTTCTTACCCGAGGGACTCATTACTTCATATCCTTTTGGGCAAGAGAGTGGACATCTTTGGCTCTATGAACATTTTGATATGGCTTCATATACCTAAATTTGCACTACAGTGCGTGTTTCCACAGTTGCAAATTTGCACTACAGTGCGTTTCCCATACTGCGTTTCCCACAGTTGCAAATTTGCACTACACTGCGTTTTCCACAGTTGCAAATTTGCACTACAATACGTGTTTTCACATATGTAAATTTGATTTTGTAATACCTCTGTTCTGGAGATGATGCAGATTTACATACAATAAAAATTTACGTACGAGTAAGGCAACTATATATGTAAAGTGCCGCGTGTGAATGGGATGTTAACTATTATTGTCTCTCAGTTCTGCTTGTATTTGTGCACATCGACATTTTGATTTTTCTTTATTCTTCTGATGTGCATATAGAAGTATGGAAATGTTGGTGACTCCTGACATACTGTCAATCCAATTGCATTTTTTTCACTTTACTTCTCTATCTCTGTTTAATATTGACTGTAACAACATCCCCTGGGATATTGCAATCTTTTATCCAGACTATCTTTTGTTTCTAGAATATATTGGCCTTCAAAGGTATCAAATCAAGAATCGAATGAATATATATATATATATATATATATATATATATATATATATATATATATATATATATATATATATATATATATATATATATATATATATATACTGTTATTATCGGCTCGTTCAAAGTAACACAAAGAAAGAGTGAAGACAACAAGTTTTGTAAATTTTAACAAAAATAATTTATTTCCCTAGAAAACACGGAGAAAAGGTAAATATGTGAAACAAGACTTATGATTTACGAAGAAGATCCAAAAATTTGTTCTAAATTTGTGAAAACACATAAGTCCTGTGAATAAACAGTTCTAAATTGATACAGTCTGAATCTCAGTTCCGTTCCAAGATGGCGGATGATGACGTCAGACGAAGGCTAACACAAAATGTCCAGAATGTTCACTGTGAATCACAAATTGTATTGTTCTGCTCCAATTTAGAAATAATTTCAACAAATGTCTTTGTCCAAAGCCAGTAGGGTTGTTCTCCAAGGAAAATAATTATTTAGAATGTAGATGAAATACAGCTACCACCACTAACAATACACATGTTGTTCCTCATACGTACGAATGAACAACTCTTTCCAGCACAGAAATACCTTTTCCTTAAGGTATTAGAAACTCTACAAGATGTTATGATGTGACTCTCAACTATGACTGACTACGACTATGACTGAATATTTCTGACAGGTAACTGAGCATTTAAAACAAGCTAATACGTCATTTCATGTACACATGCACGAAGCACACGTGTGATTTCGAAATCACACCTGGGCATTACAAAAGTGTAAACAAGTATAATTAGTAATGACGTAGTCACAGCCAATCATTTACACAGCTTTTCCTGACTGTTTACTTGCAACGACAAACTATCATACAAAAAACGTGCTTACACGAGTCACATTTACGTTTTAAATAAATACGATGTTTCTAACAAACTATTAGACCCATGCAAACATAATCATCATAATAATAATAATTACATTTAATGATGTAAAAATGAAATAAAAATGAAACAAAGAATTAGAAGAATTTAAATTTTAACACATGTAATTTAACTACAGGGTCGTAACAATTCATACACCAAAAGTCCTTCTTTTCCCCAGGTGTGATTCATTTTCATTTGCTGTACGAACAGCCATGTAAAGTGCAAAGCTCGTATTTGAATGTATGTGTCCTATGACAATTTTATTTGAATATATGTATCCTATCACAAACTTTTTTTATTGAAATATGTATTCAGTATGCATTTTATGACTTTTTGTGAATGTATGTATCCAGTAACAACGTTATTTGTATGTATATATCCAATGACAACTTTATTTGAATGTATGTCTCCAATGACAACTTTATTTGAATGTATGTATCCAATGACATCTTTATTTGAATGTATGTATCCTATGAGGAATTTATTGGTAAGCAGTAGCGTAGTTAGACAATCTTGCAAATCAAATATTGTATGGAATTAAAAGAGCGTGTGCAAAGTCCATGATAAGTACAGCAACAAGAACAAGTACTTCTACAACTACTCCTACTATAATTGCTTCAACTACAATACGAGCACTGACAACAACAACAACAATAATAATAATAACAACAACAGCAACAATAATAATAATAATAATAATAATAATAAAAACCCTCAACACTCAATCGTATTTCTTTAGCATTTCTTTATTATAAAGAAAAGCAAAAATTAATATATTTTCAAACTATCGCATAATTCTTCTAAAAAAAAAATCCACCCGTATTTCTAAACTCTTTTCATCCAGTGAGTAGACAAGGCCGAAATAAGGGAAGTATTTTGTTTTGGTTTTAGCACGTGATAGGTTATACATATCGGCAAGAATATTGGTGGAGGAAGAACCTGGGAAGACCTAGGGAAGAACCAATGACCCACGATTAGTTACTAGTTACCTTTCTTACACAACCATGTTGATTGAGCCGAGGCACGAACCCTCGCAGACCGAGGTGAGATGTTATTGTTGATGTTTTGAGTTTAACGCCATTGCCCAGCGCAAGATAGGCTATACATGGTGGCCAGTATAACTGGTGCACGAAGAACCCGGGAAATACCTGTAAGAATCACCAACCCACGGGAATCTACTGGCAAACTTTCCCAAATACCTAGATTAGCCGAGCCCGAGACTCGAACCCACGCAGACAGCGGTGAGAGAGGTGAGATGTGGGTGACATGTATTGACGAGCACCTTAGACCACTCAGCCACTTGACCGCCGCCACTGAAATGAAAGAAGCCGTCAGGTAAGAAAACGGAACTAAATTTGAATTAAAGGTTAAGCCAATTTTATTGTTTTAAAAATGTTTTGTTTACTTTATGTTTTAAAAATGTCAATAACTGTGAAAAATCGCATCAAAATTTAACACTTACACATCTATTTTGCAAGACAGAAAACACATAGTTACGGCCATATCATACACATGAAGAAAATATCCTAACCTTATTGTGAATGGTCTCGTGAGATCTTGATCTGTTTTTACCGAAATGATCATTATCCCTGGTGCTTCGTAAACACTTATGGGGATAATAACATATTGTCAAATAAATGTATTTAGAAAGTAAAAAGAAATTTAAAAATACGCCACAAAATACATAAGACCCCAAGAATTCCAAACGTCATCAATAAATATGTTCAAATAGCGCGGTCAAACATCCTTACAAGACTCGTTGTCATTGGAAGCTAAGTCTAACAAAGTACATACATGATCGCTGCTGCAACTTTGCCAGACATGGCCTCAACCTCACAGCGTATATTTCAGTGGCGTCACTAGGGTTGGTGTCGCCCAGTGCGGTAACTTATGGTGTCACCCCCATGGACCCCCTTCCTGCACAAAAATTCGAAACTTTTATAGACAGTCATGTGCGGTAACTCCTGGTGTCACCCCCATGGACCTCCTTCCTGCACAAAAATTCCAAAATTTTATAGACAGTCATTTTGGTGTCACCCTCTCTGATGGTGTCACCAGGTGCGGTCCGCACCCCCGCACCATCCTAGTGACGCCACTGGTATAATTGTTAGGTAACATTGTCATCTTCATAGCTGAAACCAATAGCAATATTTTGGATAAAAGGAGATGCTATTGATCTTACCAGTCGAAGTGGATGATGGGCGGAAACTATTTACTCCTTTGTCCTTCGCCCCCACCCTCCTATGTGAAAGCACGAAAAACCACTAAGAATGAATCCCTACATGTTCCCAAACCAGCTATATTCCGTGGAAAAAGATGACTATCAGTGAATTCAAAATACGATATAAAACATTTACACGTATAGTGAAGCCAGACGAATGCTAGGTCTCATTAGAGAAAACTGGAACCCATTACAGCAAGACCTTTCCGAACTTACATATGAGATAACTGCATTCATTTAGTTGCTTCTAGCGTTCTTTTTTCGTGTCTGATAGACAGTTGTTTTTATAGTATAGGCTTCCACTGCTGATAACGTGTGTGTGTGTGTGTGTGTGTGGTTTAGATTATTAACGTAGCTTTAATAATTTTTGAGTCATATCGTTTCGATGTCGCAGTGTGGCAGTTTATAGTGATGTCTAGCACTGGGGCATCACGCCGCAGACATTTAGCATCATGTCCCACCAAGTCACAATATACTGACATCAGGCCGACCATTCCTAACACTAACCTGTTAGTGATGAGTATGTCTTTGGTATCACTCGGCCGGGATTCGAACCCGCGACCTTCCACATCCGAGGCGGACGCTCTAACCACTTGGCCACTGGAGCGGTCGCTGTTCATAATGTAACATATCGTTAAGATATGAAATTGCAAAGTTGTGAATTAAACATAACGAATCATCTCAATAATAAAATTCAATGGCGTGCTGTACCTGAATATGATACAAATCTGCCATCTTTGATTGTTGTATCCTTTTTGTCGATAAGTCCATGGCCTTGTGGGTAGAGCGCTCAAGCACTGGAGCTAAGCGTTCACAGTTGTATGGGCCACTTTGAGGGACAAACGAGAATTAACATTCCACCATAGGGTAACATTGGTGGGCTACTTAAGGTACGAACGGGAAATCCTATCCTGAAATTCTCCAACTGCTTAGTGTCGGGCATACATTGTGACATTGGCAGAAGTGTTTGACCTCAAATGAGATTACACTGTTGGAAGTGGCTGACATTAAAAGATACCATATTGATACAAGTGGATGAAATAAAATGGCACATAAACTATCTATCACGCCGGGTGAAGTTACATTCTATTTCAATCTGAACCAAAAAAATGGGTTATGCGTTCTCGCAGATCTGGAGGTAGATTCTGAGTATGCTACTCGAAACTTTCCATTTACCGAATTTCATCTTAGCTGACTAATCAGTTTTCTTTACTATCATTCATTGCTTAAAACATCTGTCGTTGAGGATACAATTGTTCATTTTGTAAAAAGCAGATTTACAAAAAAAATAAAAAACGTGAAGCTTTTTCTTGATGGTATTAACATGTTACCCTCAAGCTCTCTGCATATCAATTAAAATAATGTCTATTACTTTAAAATTTCTAAACTATATATATATATATATATATATATATATATATATATATATATATATATATAGAGAGAGAGAGAGAGAGAGAGAGAGAGAGAGAGAGAGAGAGAGAGAGAGAGAGAACTTTGGGAAGTAGTTCGAAAAATATTACGAAATGGATGTACCCTCTAACTGGAAATGTAGTGGTAGAACTACACTTGCTAACCAATGCACCAACGCACAGTCGCCTATTAGTAATTACCCACGCTATACCATCATCATTACCTAGTGGAGTGATCCCCCCAGTTATTTACTTACTATCTTACAGTTACATACTATTAAAAATTAACACTATACCATTAGTACGCCGTTTCGAGTGGTCACTAAACATATATTTATCACCCAGCACCCATTTATCTACTATTCAGCACTCACAACACATAATCAAGAAGCTTCTGGAACGACCAATACCCCACACTTAATGTCCAATACGCTCTTAGAGCGACCAACACCTAGAAATATGAATAAGTACAAACACACAAATATACAATTATTCAAGAGGCAAAGGTGTATGAAAAGGGGAAAGTAATCACATAAATACACAAACTATCACGCACGAGCAAGGAAAGGGTGCTTACACACATTATACCCGTATATATACATACATACTGTCACCAAAGAGGAGGGTAAGGTGGTTTAGAAATTCGTAAACAAAATATTACAAAGCTAACTTTTGTCCATTGTTGCAGATTATACTTTACGATGATGATCATCCATTTCGTAAACAACATGTTTACATGGATTTGAGTTCGGGACCTTGGTTTTGCCCCTGGAGATTCTATGGTTTACCTGATTTTTCTCAGGTTGTTTGCTAAAATTTAAGTAAACAGATCTGACCTTGTTTACGAATCTGATGGCAATTTCCATTGGAAATGACCTAGATCCAGGGAACTTTGTTGTGTCTTAAGCCAGGTGACAGTCTGTTTACAAGGAAGACCAAGTAAACAATTATTCATCCAGTGGGTAAAATTTCGTCTTGTGTCTTTGACCACGTCAGCTCCTATCAAATTTGAAATGAAAGGATAAACTGAAGATTATATCGACCTGAATAGCAGTTACTTGTTCTTGAAAGTCAAAGCTCTCAAAATGGACAGCACCAATCCAGGACCCATACCAGAGTAGCTCCATTAAAAAAATCCAGTGAAATGCCATTTTAACTTTAATAACAAACTAATCAATAGCAACATCGATTTACCTTTACCGAGTGTATGTAGAGAATCTCTTGACGTACGGAAAGGTAGACAAGAACACACATTTGGATGCTTCATTGGTATGGAAACCGGATACTTTGGACAAATTTTGCGACAACAAATAGCTAACTGCGAATGATGAGCCTCACAAAGTTGTGTTTAACGATCGGCTAAAGAAAATCAAACAATGCCGCAGTTGAGAAATGAAGGATCGTTTGCATTTGGACACGTGGTTGCATGATAAGTATTTGTTTAATGGTGTCGATGTACGCCTGAGACTGAATCGAAGTATTTCATCATTAATGCTAACGAGTACAAATCAAACATCTAAGAAGCCATACTTTACGTACGACGAGTGAAAGTCTTACCTCGAGTGTGAAAGGACATTGGTCAAACTCAGTACAGTCAGTAAACAAGACATTTTGGATAGTATATATTGGGTGTTGAATGGTAATTAAATTGGGTCTTATTTGTGTGTAGTTTAGACACCGCTCAGGGCGTTGTAGATATGATGAATGAAGTATTTGATGGTACTCAAAAAGTGGGTGTTGGATTGCAATGAAAACGTGTTTGGTGGATACAAACGTATGTGCTCGCATATCAAAACGCGGGTGCGCAATAGTTGTTTGTGTGTTAGATTGTAATAAAAAAGTGGGTGCTAGATAACAGGGTGCGTGTTGGGTAGTATTTAAAAAGCGAGTGTTGGAAAGTAATCAGATGGTGTGTTGGGGGTGTGTTGGATTGTACTCAGAATCAGTTGCTAGATATTGTGTTGTGTGTTGGATTGTAATCAAAAGCGGCTGAAGGATTAATGAGTTTGCTTGTGCTGGATATGAATAAAGCGATCGGTGTTGGATAGTACCTACAAATTTTAAATTACCATTCCCGTTTCTTCATATAAAAGTTCGACCCTTTGTTGCTATAAGGTTACGATCATTAATTTTCCCTTGATCATTTTCCGTTTGCCCCATCAACTTTTGTCATTTTGTCTTTACAAACTTGTTCTCATAACATGTTGCCAACATGATACCATTCCAATATTAAACCTATGGACAAATTCAGATCAACGTACGGACAAAATGAGATAAACTTCTTTAAAAATGTTTAAATATATCCACAATGCTAAACCTCTGGACAATTTTTATATAGGATTACTTGTTTGTCCCCCAAATGGGTCACCCATGCTAATCTATAGCGTAATGTTAACTACGGTTGCCCCTTTAGTGGCCCATGCATCTATTGGCTAACTGATATTGATTATTTCGATTATGTTTTTTTAAAAAAAGCTGAAGTCAGGCTATTCGACATGGCATCTGGAAGGAAAACGCGTCCACAAGGAAGTTCATTCCATGATAAAAGAGCTATTTCTTTGTTTTAATTGCGATTTAAATGTGAGCATATTTAATGATGTATGGTCCGATGCTGTTAACGGTAGGATGTAATTTGGATGTGGGATAGAGTATGTTTTGAATAATAGAGAGCGATTCTAAAAGTGAGAAAGGTTTTATCTGGACCATATACGAGGTTGGTTGGTTGTTTTCAGTCAGAAAAGACGTGATTGAAAACTCATAATCAATGACAGGTGAATTAAAATGACAAAATGATTTTGTAACGTAAAGCTTTGTATTCTTGAGCCATGAATAGATACGTTCGTGTGTTTAAGAATGATCTCCCACGCGCGCGCCCACGCACGCACGCACACACACACACACACACACACACACACACACACACACACACACACACACAAACACACACAAAACCTCTTCTCATTATTTCCTACCAAGCAGAAGGGTGGGCAATGGTTGTGTCCCCGTTTGTCAATATTCAAGGTTTGATTGTAACAATGGTGGAATATACAAAATCGCACGAATAATGCATATCGATACGTGCTCTCCGGCGATGTACATTTGTTGCTTACGTTATTTGTTTCTAGCATTCGTATATGAAGGCAGATGCCTCTTTTGCTTTCGGTACATTGTTCGGCATTACTCTAGCATTACATTCCTGAAGCCTTGACTAGAAGTCGTTTGTTGCTGCTTTGAGCATAACTGATGTAATTAGGATTGGCTTAAGTGCGTTTAGATAAGCAGTCCTAAATAACGCCATGGATTCTTTTAAATATTTGAATCATTAGCATACAGTGCTTTTCTCGTAAAGACTGCATCGATGGTCTAGTGGTTAGAGCGTCCGCCTCGGTTGCGGGAGGCCGTATCATACCAAAGACTTATAAAAATGGTACTAACAGCATCCCCGCTAGGCGCTCAGCATTACGAGGTTAGTGTTAGGACTGGTGTCAGGATAATGTGCCTTGGTGGGACATCATGCTGCATGTCTACATCACAATAAACTGACACACTGCAGACATCGTAGTGATATGACTCAGAAAGTGTTAAAGCTACGTTAGAAATCCAAATCACACACACACACACACACACACACACACACACACACACACACACACACACTTTTCTCGTAAGATTCAAACTTTAGAGGTGGCTCAGGGGTCTAAGACTTTTACAAATCACTGACATCTCATCTCTGTTCGTGTGGGTTCGAGTCGCGGCCAACTTGAATATGCGAAAAAGCTGGTCAGTTGCTTCACGTGTGTCAGTGAGTCTTCCCGAGGGTTTCCTGGGTTCTCCCTCGACCAGATATACTGACCGCCATGTATGTCCTATCATGTGCTGAAAAACAGAGCTAAGCCCCACAAAACGAAGCATAAAAGACAACCAAACAACTCACACAAAAAAGCCCAAACCACAGAGAGCTATCAATGACAGTCCATGTAATTACTCGGTATTTTTTATACAAGAAATTGGTTCACGGTATTGGTTACACGTTTCGCTAAATAAATGTTTTATTACAAAAGGTCAGTTTCGTTCATGAAGAAACTTTCATTCTCACTAAGATTTATCTGGTCTATACTGTCAAAATCTTTCTACCCGGCCTGTATATGTAACTATGAAGTGATTTTCATAACGACATTTGCTCTTCTGAGTCCTCATTCCTTTTTAAAAAATATCAGTCTTCATTAAGAATTTTGCTTTTGCATGAAAAATTACAACTCTTTACTTGTTCGTGAAACATTTATATCAATGATGGAAAGCATTTATTTGTGGAGAAATTTACATTCTTCATGAAAATTTAACTTTATCACAGTTGTGCATTGGTGGAATTGTACATTTGTTGTAAATCAAATTAAACTGTATACGATGCTATTGCTTTTTGATTTCACTGCATCCTCACCAAAGGTATTTGACTTTTAGCCTGGCAATTGGTGCATCTGTAAGTAACTATGAAATTTGGATCATTATTAGAATAAATCTGGTACATATTTGCATAGTAAAGGCCAGTAGTAAATCCCTTAACCACATCTTATCAACAACACTGCCCGTTCATTCTGCCAAAGCCTTATATTACACGGTGTTCTATTTGTGCTCATTTAAGCTTCATTGTAACATTTTTGAGTATAACTATCAAACTTTTCAATGGTCTGCTTGTGTAACATTTAATTTTAGTAAATATTAATGCATTATGATATGTTAACAAGTTTGAACGGGTTTAGCAGTTTACTGTGTTAAACTGATTCGCTGGACAACGGTCAAATTCGTACCTAACGGTTTCTTTTAATCTGAAGTCCTCTGTGTCCGAAACACGACAAGCAGTGAGAATTAGAGTCTACCGTCTTATTTTCCTCAGTTAAATCTAGCAAAACTTTAACACATTTTCTGCTTTCATTTTCTGAGTAAAATATTTCTATTTTCTAGTCTTTAAGGTTTTGTTATACCTTTCTCCTGAGTTAACTCCTTGTTACACTTTTGTCTGAGTTAACTGAAAAGTA
Organism: Megalonaias nervosa; assembly: GCA_016617855.1. Taxonomy (NCBI): domain Eukaryota; kingdom Metazoa; phylum Mollusca; class Bivalvia; order Unionida; family Unionidae; genus Megalonaias; species Megalonaias nervosa. The sequence continues at coordinate 17,633 of JAECUM010002571.1, forward strand.
TGCCGTGGTTTCGTTTTCAGTGTGGTTTCTTTTTCTATCAAATCCTTAACTTTTCTATTGAAATATCCTATTCCATCAGCAAACTGTATCTTTTCATCTTTTCGTTGTTTTGAAGTTTTCCATAAAATCATCGTATATTTTATCTTCTTCTTTTGTCAAGAAGTATTTATGTGGAATTTTCAGCCTTTCATATCAGCAATGTTTGCTTGCTACTGATCATTTACGCGACTTAGACCCTTCCGTATGGAAATCGTTTTCTCGCTTGCTTGTATAATGTGCATATTTTGTTAAACATTTATTGAAATGATTCATATTATCTTTGTCCTGTTTAATCTGTTCCTACGATGCAATGATGTATGTTGTATCAGATGGACGTTCAGAATCGTAGTAGATAAACAATATTCTTTGTCAGTCATTTCATACGAAATAAAACCTTCCAGGGAATACAGAATACTTGATAAATTGATTTTAGATGTCGTGAATAAGCCACCCGGACAACTGTTTGAAACAGGTACTTTTTCAGCAGTTTGTAACGTTTCTTCAACCCATTCAAACGGATGAATGATTGCAGATTTATGCCAGATTTTGCCATTTCCATGGTTGACGTCGAAGACAATACATCACAGGACTCTGTTATAGCTGCTTCACACACTGAGTCAATAGGTTTCAGTGTGTTGCTTTAAGTCGTATATGTTTCCTTGGTTTGCTTTAAATCAAACATGGTTCTGTGTGTTGCTGTAGTCTAATATGTTTCCTTCTGTTGCTTTAGAATATGATTTCCTGTATTGTATTGAGTCAGATATCTTTCTGTGCTTTAAGTCGAATATGTTTCTATGTGTTGATTTTGTTATCACACTACGGTCTTAAACTAAGTAAAGGAAAAGAGCGAGAACCAACAAGTCTTGTCATATTCAACAACTAATTTTTTTCCATTGAATAAAGAGTGAAATTTTAAAACAAAAATTACGGTATTGTGATTTAAGTCCCAAATAGTCCTAGAAGTTCTATCACACGTCCAAACGTATAAAGTTCCAACTGAATTCCAGTGGTATTCCAAATAAATTCCAATATTTAATGTGCAGTTGTGCATGTAGTCTCCAATGTGTTAATGTGCCAATGGCCTGGATTGTGGAGATGTGGTAACAGCATTTTGATATATCATAATGATATAACCCAAATCTCCTTGTCTGAATTCACTATAATTCCAAATTAATGTTTAGTCCAAGAATATTATTAAGCACTTTGCTATTCCAGTGAATAATAATTTGAAAAAACCAAATAAATCTAACCAAATTAAATAGCGAACACCACAATAAGACTGGTTCTGCTTCAGGTGTTAAGGCAAGAATAAATAATTCTTTGGTAAAGAAGATTATATAGCTCTCTACTTGATCTAGGTCAAAATTAGCATTTTCTGAAAATACTCTGTCAAATTATTACGAAATTTCCATTGTGGAGATTTCTAAGGTTAAACTCAAGACTGTACTTTAACTCAAATTGAAGTAAACATGTTTATTACTAATAATGACCAGAATACTTAATCTGCGATGATATAGAAATATTAACTATGTATTATGTTGCTTACAAAATCAATGTCACTGGTCAGGTACACCATTAACTTGATTTTGCACAAAAGTCAAGTACAAAATACAGATGTGCATAAGACATAATCATTAAGCAAAGCCAACGAATAATACAAATCAAATATACATAACACTTTAATCCTCGGTAAATTATATTTCTGGGGTTTTTTTTAAATCAATTAAACTGAACTAGTCAACGTTACAATTTCTACACATTGTACTATAACTATACACATTTAAAAAACAAACCAAAATACCCGTAATTTATTTCTTCCTCAGACTGCACTGATTTGTCCATCTTTATATCGCGGTTGATGCTTCTTATTTTAATTTATTGAACGTAATCTGAAAATCCTCATATTTTCTGAATGAACTGAAGCGTATAATTTTATGTTCTAATAAACAATATGGTGATATACAAATATACGAGTCGTAAAGTAATTTAAAAAGATTTTCAAAATATACTCTACGTCATACTGGTATAGTAATATTTTCAATTATGACATTTAATGTTCTATCCCATGTATGGGGTGTAAATCACGAAAATATGAAGGTCCATAGCACTCAATATTTTTAATATCCCTCCCTCCCTCCCTCCATACAGACATGCATACTTTATTATTGACATCTCAACAATTCAAGTTTGTCAGGACTTTGAATATCCCTTTAACATCTCCTGACACAATGTTTTGGGTGCTGTACATGATTGCTGAAAAGTCTTGACTCTTATTGTGTACAGTTTATACTAATAGATACAAATAAAATCAGTCACTCTATTTATCTCTCTCACACACATAAAAAAGACACGCACTGTTATACACAAAGAAAAGAATACATGTGTGCTCACGCTCATAAAAAATTAGGGTGTTTTTCAAACTTTAAAATAGTGCGTAAACATAAAATAGAACTCAATAACAGACACATTGTTCGCCTATAGTATTAAATATTAATGTTAATGTTAAATATTTTCCAATTCTTTTGTAGAATATAACTATACTTTTGTTAATTATAATATTCGCTTTTTTTGAAGCACAGCGAGACGTATAAATTAGATGTCTTGCAAACAAAATGAAAACAAAATTAATTATAGCAGCAAACTAATCATTTCCAAAGAAAACATCTCTTTTGAAATCACAATATTTGGTACATAATTCTTAATGCATATAGTAAAGGAATCCCAAAGCTCGTAAGCTCTGGACAGTTATAAAAATAGGTGTTCGATAGCTTCAACTTCTTGTTTACAAAAGCTACATGTATTGTCATCAATGAAACTTATTGTTTTCAAGCATTGATTTGTTACTATAATTCTGTGCATGAATTCAAACTGATAGGCAATTAACTTGTTCGTATCACTAATACACTTATTTGCTATAATCACTTACCTGGTACATTATATGTCTTAACCGTGCCTCATGTTTTCCATAAATTATATTTTTTCTATTCTTTATCAAATATTTATAAACATATTTTAAATTTTAAATTTTAGTTGTTAAGAGTAATCTTTTATTTATGCTAGAGTGTTTCCTTTTCTAATACAATTATTTATTTGTCTTGGAGAGAACGAGGAAGAAATAATTTCGTTCATCCTTGGTCAGACTCTGAACCTTTTAATTGTTGCGCGTAACAAAATAGTCCCAGACGCAAGTTAAATTACTAATGTACAGATCTATAACCACTAACCTTTTAAAATAGATTTGTTTACAAATAATAATTCAAAGAACAATTCTCCTTCCAAATCAATGGAACTTTTGACACAGACAACATCGTCTGAGAACACTGAAGATCCAATGGAAATACCTATGTGATGTCACAAAGATTACTCAGGTAAGGTTAGAAGAGCCATATACATCGATTTTGATGAGAATATTTACAATGTTTCCACCTAAAGTGCGTCAGTTCCACTAATATGGAAGCGGTATTGCATAAAGCAGAACACGTAGCATTCCATTTGTTTGATATACATGTGAAGGGATGATTACTGGCTGTGGAAAATATTGTACTAAATCTAAACTAAAAGTGTTGATCAGTATACATAATTGCCAGTTTAATGTATTTTAGTCCTATAAATCAACCCACCCACCCCCAAATCTGTGTTGATACTGATGGACGATATGTGGGTCTGGTGTCGCCTGTTCATTAAAATGTGCAATTTTGCTGTATGCAAATCTTCTCGGACCAAACCTGCGTAAACTTTAGACACATACCGGTAATTGGTAATAGCCATATCTAGCGCGAAATTCAAAACGGCAACAGGGCAGAGGATTGTGCTATTCCACGTAGATTTAAAGTCACCAAACATAGGATTTGCTCCGGAAAAGTAATGAACATGTCACCAAAAGAACTCTTCAGCTGACGGTAGTTCCACAGGCGCGTGAAAAACCAAATAAGTGTATAAAATGTACACCGATGTGTGCAGCCAAAATTGCCTGCAGACTTTTACAGATTTTAATGAATAGGTGATATCTGCCCCTCAACCGCCAATTAATATTATCACGGGTGACAGGCTGATTTATTGGCCTAAATGTATTTTTGACCGGATAATTGCATTATTTTATTTGGAAGAACGCGACGATTAGACAATCTACTGCCAGTTATTCACGTTTGACGTCCTTCAGCCCTATGTCTATCGCCCGATGCCCTTAATTTTAGTAGTAACTATCCCCTTTGGGGTAAATTGAGAATCTTCCAACAGACGTAACATTTTTCCACAGTATCCCTAGGGCAATCGATTGTAAAGGTCGCAGTCCAAATGTTGTTAGTAATATTTTAAAACATGGTTCCAGAGACCAGGGCACGAAAACTTCCCACGGTCGTAGCCAATCTGTAATGGGAATACTGGGCAAGAATTGCAGAGGCTTATTTGGACCAATCAGAGTCAAATAAAGTAAAGTGATATGCAAACCCCACACATATATAAGGGGTGCCAACTATTTGAGATGCCTTATATATATATATATATATATATATATATATATATATATATATATATATATATATATATATATATATATATATATATATTCTTTAACATCTTTTATCTGTTATATTATATCTTCTACTATTTCTCGTTTACATTTATTTGGAAGTATTTATCTTCCTGACTTTTTTGCGCAATTCTTCATTTTGTTATATTTGTAAAATTTTACTTTAATTGGCACAATATAGCCATTATTGTACTGAGGTACCGATCAAATCTAATACATTTATGGTTAAGTCCTTCGTTTTCCATGATGAAACAAATTTTTATTATCAAATATTCACGATAATGAGAAAAGTGGTATGTTGAGATAATTGTTTGTTAATTTTACAAATATTACTCCTCATTTTTCCATTTTATTTGTATTCATTTTTATCCTTTGAACTCTTCTTTTTCCAATTACTATTAGTCTTCTTTTTCCTTTGGCAGTATTGACAGTAACTCTTTTTTTCCATTCACAAATAGTCTTATTTGTCCTCTGACAGTAACTCTTCATTTTCCATTTACTATTTACTATTAGTCTTCGTTTTCCTTTTAGTATAAATCTTCTATTTTCCTTTTACTATTGCTCTTCCTTTGTCGTTGAAGAACGTAAAAACCTCTTTTTATTTGTCCAGAAAGTAATTCATTGTTAGAGCTTAAAATGATATGGTTTCAGATGAAAATGGCAATCAATGTGTTTACTTAAAAAGAGTTAACCCGCTCAATACGCACAATAATAATTTCAATTTGTAAAATGTACGTATCATGGATCCAATACAACTTTATGTAAGAATTCTTAAGAGTGCATTGTGATTGTCTTAAATCTTTAACATCAGCAAATTATGCAAAATGTTTAAAATTATTAAGGTTATATACATCTTTGCCAAGGGTGTATGCTAAAAACAAGGAATATGTAAACAATGCCCAGAAAATCATTCATTTCATACATTCGTGCATCAGTGAAGTGGATATTTGGGAATGATTTGTATGTGTTCGCCCAATATGTTTCATGACGTTTGATTCACTGCATTTTATCCACGACAAATAGGTAAAGTATAAAAATAAGAACGGGAAGAAACGATCCGAAAGAGTAAATTAATTGGTTAGTTCAGTTTTAAGCTAAGGTTTTGTTGTGAGCCAAAAGAAGTTCGAACTTGAAGATCATCAGTGATGACACCGCTAATAGAGACACAATCCTAAAAGACGAACTAAGTATTCTACAATAATAGTTCGATAGTGTAATGGCGTCAAAACAGGCGAATCATGTACAAGTTACATTTTGGTTTACCAAAATTGAGAGAAGTAGTCAAACAGTTGAATCTTAGCCAAGTGTAATGAATCCGGTAGCAATGATATAAATATTGAACCGGACAGCGGTTTCTATCTCTATTTATATTACAGACAGTGTTGCCAGGTTTAATCAATGTCTGCTTTCAAATGGCTTGTAGAATCAACGGGACATGGTCCAGTTCTATGCACAGGGCTTTGTAGTTTTGCTTGTTGTCTGGCGAAAGACGTTTCGGCATTGAACAGAGATCCTCCTTTGGGATCAGTGTCAAGCACACTGATACAAGACTTAGTGAGTTGGCAGACGTCAGTGTTTGCTGTACTTAAGACATACTTTGAATTACTATTCACAGTTGAGATAACAACAGTGAGAACAAGATAAACATTGATACTGCCATCAAGAAATCATGCAAATATGTCACTAAAATTCAGGTGCGGTTTTCTCAAGTGAGAGAAAAGAAATATTGTGAAATAATTACGCTTGGAAACGTTCTTGTATGTTGTATTTCTGTATTACAATCAATTCACTACCAGACCAACAGCAGCAGCAAAATCAATAACAGCAGCAGCAACAATAGCAGTAGTTCTTCTACTACCACTACTATTAATACTACTACAAAGAAGAAGAAGCAGAAGGAGAAGTCAACATGACTATATAGTTTGCAGATAACTGCCGGAACAACCATGAATACCGATATTTTGTTGAATGATTGATATTCCTTTGAAATGAAAAAAAAAAAATGACGATAAATGTACACCAATTGAAGAGCTTTCTTGACAAGAACGATATGACTTTACGTGCTCCATTCCCACAAGGACCGCCACTTCACAGATGAATAATGTTTGCGGGTCCTCAATTAACAGCCGTTCCAGATAAATACTGTACATGAGATTTACAGCGTTACCTCTCTGACAGAAAAGCATTGTCTGGTACCCTGACCACATTTACTATCGTCTGACGATGGTTAAATATATCATGGTACCAGCTAAAGACTACCCTGATTCAATTGGGAGAAACTCAAGCTTTCCGAGAAAGGGGAAAAACCCAGAGATGTTCCTATTGCGGCAATAATGTTACTAACGTTCAATTAGACCTAAACCTAAATCGGAAGTTAAATCTAGATGTAAGATCGGTCAATTTTAAGTCAGATTTGTATTTAAGCAACTCAAGCCTCAATTTCACCAGCAGAATTTAAGTTTTGACTTAAATTTAAGTATAGAATCCAGCAATTTGATTGGCTGAACTTTAAGCATGACTTTAAATTTAAGAATCAAGCGTCTGAAGTCTAGACTTAACAAAAGACTTCTATTAATGAAACTAAAGCCAGATTGTTGGATTCTAGGTTTATAATTAGGTCCAGTGTAAAACTATCTCGAGAAAATCAGGACCCACACTTAAGGCACATTAATATTGATTACTCTGTTCATACCTAGCTCTCTCGTGTGTGTACGCGCACTCGTGTGTGTAAGGAGCTAACAAAGAACAGGGTAAAACTTATATATATATATATATATATATATATATATATATATATATATATATATATATATATATATATATATATATATATATATATATATATATATATATATATATATAATGCATGCTTGCAAAATACAATTACCAAGCATAAATAGTGTGATTTAGCTCTTTTGGGACACATGGGACGCTTCATTAAAGAGAAACACAAGACGTTGAATCAAACAACGTAAATAATTTCATTTTATCTTTCAGAACTCTGCCTCAGACAAAATATTAAAAAGCGGTGAGAATGACAATTATGAAAAAGCTTGTATTTACCACTAATGTGTAATTTTGTAAATGCTGATGTCAAAAATAAAATATATAACAACGCTGATTTCAAGCACCAGCCTGGCATCTAATTACAGTGAATGCATCATAAATTGAAACACCCCCACCCCCACCCCAATCATATTTATTCCTTTTTATTTTAACCGTGTCTTTTTTTGGCCTCTGTATGTAGTTGTCAATGATAAATCATGGAGACTGTTCTATGCGTTTTGTCTGTTGTGTCTGCCATTGATAAAGGGACACTAAAACAAGATCCACTCTAGTTAAGAACTGAAAAGTGTCACTCTACAAGATTAAAAGCAAACTTTTGACAACCGCGGTCTCTAGGGATCAGTCGCATCTAGTAAGAGAAACGACCCAAAATACAAAAAAGCCTTGCAGTTTTAATATTTAGAAACTGTCTTTTTTATCGTTTACACATTTTAGGCATTTTTTTTTTGTCTGATAGCGTTCAATGTTTAATTCCTTTTGTAGCTCTCCCATGTCATTCAAACGTACATTACTTAGGTTTTCTATTATGTTGTGCTTAGTGTTTTCTTTTTTTATGTAAGCTGTTTCGTTCCTTGATGTAAAGCTAGTTTTACCATTGAAATGATATTATTGCGTAAAAGTACCGTGCTGGCTAAATATGAGGTCGCTGGAGTTTGATCTATTTTAGCGAACGGAAATCCAAAATTTGTTTCATGTAACAGCAGAAGCCATGTTGTTTTGGATCATTTCGGTTGATATCGTGAAAATCGCAATTTGAAAAATGTGTTTAGAAAAAACTGAACAAGACATCATATGATGTATTCGTACGAGATCGTATACAGAGGTTGTGGTTCATAAACCGTTTGGTTATTGCTGTTACACACACACACAAATAGTACATGTGCTTAACTCTATCAATATGAATCCGTATGTCAATGTCAATTCATTCATAAGAAAACTAATTAGGGATTTCTCCTAAACAAAATTAAGTAAAGAAAATATATGAGATTCGCTTCCTCTCTTGAGCGAAATGTACATTATTTAGGAAAATGTTTGATCCCTGTTAAACAAAGAGTTTAAAGGGAATGCAAAGAAGTAAAAGTGATTAGATATCATCCTGTTTCAAGTTACATTTCTTAGATAGATAATTTCTAATTAGCAAACAGTTCGAACATGTACACATCATCTGATATTGTGCAGAAATCTATAAAATGTCCAATTAAAAGTCGAGGGGTTGGAACTAATTTAGGTTACTGCTGGTCCCACTGACTTCCTCCTCTAAGTGTATCATATGATTTTTAACACTGATTATTGTACATTTGTCCCAGGTTTGTTTTAAACGTGTTCACATTCTGTTTCTACTTTGTTGTATTCTGATTCTATGTAATGAAATTTATTATATATATATATATATATATATATATATATATATATATATATATATATATATATATATATATATATATATATACATACATACATACATACATACATACATATGCCTTATTTGACCTTAGTTCTTTAATTTGGGTCTAAAGGATTATCGTGTTACGAAGATGTGTACTTCGAAGTGTTCCTGTCCCGTGCAATTTGTTAAATGTGATTATCATTAAAATTTGTTATTTAGTACTTGCTGCGGCTCGTTTCTACCAAGATAATGGTTTTATTGTTGCAACTGCCGTCGATTAGCATACCTACAGATGATACTTTTTCAAACGAAAAGATCAGCAAGAAATGATATAAACTACTCCAACAGTGATGGAAATAATTGAAGTTAATTGCTACCAAAAGCAATAAAAACTAACAAACAAAGCAAACACCGGAAATTGAAATGTAATAATTGTTTCCAAACAGAACTATAATGTCAAGAGATTGAGACGGTTGTCGTCCCTACTTAATTGGAAAGCCCATTTTTTATTGACAGGAACAATTTGGTTTTAGATGATACGTGGAGGATGAGTATTTCAGCGGTAATTGGAAAAGTTGTAAATTGTCGATGATGATATAAAGTGGGCACTGTCCCTCTGTTTAAACAAAATCAGTGGATAAATAAACCATTGATAATTCGAAATGAGTATCATAACTCGAATTTCCTGTCAAAATGAAACTGTAAAATTTACGAAACTGAATTCCAAATCAGATACAACATTTAATGGCTGTCATTTAATTTTTACTGTCAGTATCAGATGTGAGACTCGCCATTTTGAACGTTTACATTTTTAAATTCAGAACACAATGGACAGCGATAGAAATCGAAATACACAGATTTCGAGATTTCAGGACACAGTTACGTGAATAAGACATTTATTTATAATGCTAACAAATAACACTACAGTACTCACGCGCTCAAAAGTTCAACAACTGATCTAATAAAATAATGGTTGTTCCTAAATGTATATCATAAAGCATGGGATTTTAGTAAATAATCCAAAGAGAACTCGTATGTCAATGGATATGATCATTGCAAGGAACTTCACAGATACGGTAGATATATTCTAACATCCAATGTAATATCAACACCAAATGGAATACCAACACCCAATGGAATACCAACACCCAATGTAATACCAATACCCAATTTAATACCAACACCCAATGGAATACCAACACAGTGGAATACTAACACCCAATGTAATGCCAACACTCAATGTAATAATAACACATAATGTAATACCAATACCCAATTTAATACCAACACCCAATGGAATACCAACACCTAATGTAATTCCAACACTCAATGTAATAATAACACACAATGTAATACCCTTGAAGCTGAATTATGTGCTCGGTTCGTTTTTCAAATGTCTCTTTGTTTTCGCTTATATCGGTTTCAACTGCATTAATGAAAATTTGCTTGATTCTTTAATGTACCTACATCTATTGTAACCGTTTGTACAAATCACATATATTTTCTTATTCGCTTCATCCTGTTGCCTATTTGTTAAATACACCTTTGTATAACAACGATATTAGTCACCGCTTCTCAGCTGGAATATATATCCTTTTCTTAGATAGTTAAACCTCTGCATTCAACATGAAGCAAATATCAGTAAGTGTATCATCTTTTTATTGTTTTGATCTTTTCACTCAAGCCTGTAATAGCTAAATCGTAAGTTGCTATCTTGACGTAATCATGCTTTCTTTAACATACATTTCGTTTGACGTCCGTTTTCTTTCTGCTTGTCGTTTATTAAATCATTCTTCTTCTGCAACTCTGCTAATGCATTTGCATGAAGTATTATCCTGTTGCTCACGTCGATGTATATTTTTGTAAGCGCATTATCAAACTGTTCAACTTCCCCAATATTAATAACACTTTATCAGTCAACGCTCATTTTGTATCTGTAATGGACTGTTCAACGGCAGCGTGTAATTTCTTGTAACACTAGGTGAATATTACATCTTTTGTTGCTTTGATAGTTTCAAATGATAACTTGTAAGTTGTTTTAATAGCTCTAAATAAGCTTTCATTCCCATTAATTTTGTGTTTGACATATTCTATCTTTTTTCTTACATTTGCTGAATCATTAGTTTCAGAGGCAATTCTGGCAATACATTAGTTTAATCTTTTACCTTATTTTTCAGATCGAAAGAATTTGTACCAGAATCATCCATTATCGTTCTAATTTCTTGATCATTCTGTTGGATTTCATTCAGAATTGCTCTGTAACTGCTTAAGTTAGATTGCAAAGAATACATTTTAACTAATACTGATGTATATCATATCATTTTCAAACTCTTCTATCCCGGTATTGTTCCTCTGCTTGATTGGTTGTAGATATTGCTGGATATTATATCAAGTAGCAGCTCTTTCTCCTACTGTATGCAATGCAATTATTCCAGCAATTAAGGTTCTAAGTATTTGTGTGAACCTTTCTTAAATATCTGAATCTTTGTTTGTTATTATCAATCCGTTTTATTGGCTCTCAGATTTTTCTAGCTCTTTTATTAAAATAAGAACATCTATTGGTTAATCCATTGTGAACTAAGTAAAAATGGAATCATCAGTTGGACATACATCTTCCACGTCAATGTTTGATTGCGTACCAATTACAAGAATTATAATTGTTTAACCGCTGCATGGTAAGCACATTTTTGTTTCAGTCGACTTACCATTATCTATCTAGAGACAAATTTAGCATTCAGACGCGTGGACTTTAAGGTACATCATATACTGTGTTATACATACACACAATGTTGTCGTTTTCTTTAGATAACGGTAATTTGCTTAACCGTTCATTGTTAAATCCAATTTTTTTTTTACAATTCTTTGTTGACTTCCATCCTTATCTCCTCTTTGAAGGATACGGGAATCCTGAATCCTATCTTCGAAGCATATGAAAATCCTGAATCCTATCTTTGAATGATACGAGAATCCTGCCAGGTTCCTTTGTATCAATTAATAAAATACCTAACAAAAGTAACACCAACACCTATCAAAAATAGATTGTATTCTTTAAGTTTGTTTTATTTCGCTCACTCAGTGTGATTGAATATTCCTGTGACAGATGTTATTTTTATGGACTTCGATATTTTGAACTCTTCTTGTTCTTTCTTATATCATTAGGTTTTGGTTTCTTAAATTCCCGTGGACTTTTCACTAGTTGTCATTCAAGTTCAAGTATGCGTGCATGTGCATCTTTTGCATTTGTAAAATTACTTTACATTTTTTTTTTTGGCTAAATTTATTTTAATCTTTAGATTTCCATTTATAACATGTTTAACACAGATCAACATAAGTATGAATTCGAACAAGGAACACTTACATGTTAACTTACATAGATATGGATATGAATTAGGTTAATTGTTAGATCATTTATATTTTAATTTAGGTGATGAGAGATAGCTGATTTAGTACCAATTCCGAAAACACGAATGCAAGATTCCACATTAATAAAAATCAATGTAGATCACAACTAAATAGAAATATAATTTTAGAGGCATTAAAAGACAATAAGAAACCATACTCATAGATAATTTGTATACCATCAAATATTAGGGCTAACCTTTACTAAAATAGACGGCATAAGACATGATTACCTTCATAGTAATCATGTTATAGTGTATTCCCTTTTAATATTAATCATTCAAAACAACAGAGGAAATAAATTTACTAGCCAAACCTTAGGTACACTATAGCTAGTAAAGTCATCATTTGGTACACTATAGCTAGTAAAGTCATGACCACGTCATAAAATGCCATCAACTGAAGAATTAGAAGACTATTAAAACAAAGATTGATAATTCAAGATAGTTCATTTCATCACTTATGACATTCATTTCTGACAATATTGTCTAAGTGTTTTAATTTGCTCGAGCTTAAAAAGCAATACAAAAGATTCCTGCACTTATTAGTATTGTAACAAGTGTGGTTACACGTGCAAATGCAACAACGTAGCCTGTTCACATTTCATTCATGAAAAGTTTTTTCAGCATTTCAGATTCACTATTTTCACTTGGTCTTTTGAAAAGTAAATGTTTGAAAGTTATCAAACTAGCACTCAATGCAGATATGGACTAACCTTGCACAGATGAGTATCTGGCGAAGTCTCTAACTTCAGTTGATATCATGCAACAATCTATTTTATTATTATGGAATAATTTTACTAATCAATGATTTTATTGCGTACATTAGGACACATGAAAATGATTAATTAATTTAGCAGCCCCAAAATTTGCAAAGATAACAAACGTTTCCTTGAATTGTTTCAAACTTGTTTTCTTCAGTCACGTTTTTACTAGTTGTCTCTTTGTATGTCCCATTTGCAACAACTCATATACTCAATTTATGACCGCTCCGGTTGCCTAGTGGTTAGAGCGTCCGCCTCGTGTACGGGAGGCCGTGGGTTCGATCCCCGACCGAGTCATACCAAGGACTTATAAAAATGATACTAACAGCCGCCTCGCTTGGCGCTCAGCATTAAGAGGTTAGTGTTAGGACTGGTTGGCCTGGTGTTAGGATAATGTGACTGGGTGGGACATCATGCTACATGTCTGCGGCATGATGCCTCAGTGCTAGACATCACTATATACTGCCACACTGCAGACATCGTAGCGATATTACTGAAAAATCGTTAAAGCTACGTTACGAAATCCAAATCACAAATCACACTCAATTTATGTTTGTACATTTCACTTCCGGTTGAAATTCGGTTTTTTCCTATTTGTGTCTTCCATTATTCGCGAAGCGTAAAATTATCTTTGTCCATTTCTTTGCTATTTGAAAAGCCGAAAGAATGGCCGAGGGTGATGAAGATTTTAATCAGAATGAATTTGAAAATGCTGCATATGAGGATGATGATATCCTCGATGATCAAGTCCGCACAGAAAATCGCTATTATCATAAACCTTGCTAGTGATTTCGTGGAGGAAAGTCTAGGACGTTGTAGATACGTTTCCTCCAGCAAAGTATTTGACGTCAAAAACTCTAGGAAAACATAAAGAAAAATCTTTGTATATATTTGTATTGCAGTACAACCTGGAGAATAAACAACAGTAGAATCCGAAAAAGGACACTCTATTATAAAACAACAACATGACAGAAAGTTAGTTCAAAGTTTAAAGACAACATCACATCTATGGTAGAACCAAATATTGATATGGGGCCATTAATCGAACTAGTTGGGATAAAACAATGTGATAAATGGGTACTTCCTGCGTATGCTGTAGCGGAGCGACAAGGATATGAAGATACACAACTCAAAGATACATTTAAACTAACTGTTATACAGAAATAGAGATGCAAACAAGAGTCACGAATTATCGGCTTGAGGAGCAGGTAAGAGAAACAGACAATATTTACTAGTGGAAATAGATTCCTAACTACAGAAATAAAATTTAGAGTTTGGGAAAATACTGCTCAAGTTGTTCAATCCAGTTTCGTGGAAACTAATTTAGAAATTACCAAATGTAGAGTACAAGAAATGGCAACCTGTAAAAAGGACACAAAAATACTCTAATACAGGAACAGTTTGAAGTGATTATAATCACAAAAGCTCAACCAGTTGGATATCTAACAGTGTTGGAGTGCATTTTCAGAGAATACATTTCAAAAGAGACAGAAAAATGATGTAACAAGTATGTCTATAGTTACAGCAATATCTACGCCACTATCAACAATTGATCTATTAACAGAAAATAATGTAAAAGGGAAAATTATTTTCTGGCATTTTCAAAAGGGTTTGAAAAACACTGGAAAACATATTTGTTTGAGTTAGCTGCAAGAAAGGTAGCAGCATTACCTGGTATTATTGGTGACATGATAAGCTGTTTTTAGGAATGCAGGACAAATTGTTTCTTATTTGCTTGTCATTTTATTTTACTTGTTTGAGCAACCATATGAACAAAACAATAAGTGGTATGAACACCGAGCAATCTATTTCAATAACTAAATCGTAACATCTACCAAAATCAAAAGTAAAGAAAAATAATTGCTTATGTGTTTATTGTTTATTACCTTGGCATTGATGATAGAATTTAAACCAAGTTTTAACGAGTCCTTGCATTTCTGTAGATCCCATCATGACATCGTCGTCACGAACTGCATAGTCCAATTACATGTTTAAATATGTTATGCATTGTTGGAAGTTAACCATGTTTACGTTTGTGTCGTAACCCTGTTCTCATAAAATTAGCCTCCATAAACTTTCTAACAGTTCCGAAGTTCTCGAAACAACTGTGTAATGGATGTTGTATTCTGTACTTGTGTATTAAAATCCCAAGTCTTTAATTTCTCATACTGCTAAATAATCTGTTTGTTATTTGTTCAATACCTTTCTCCTTTTAAAAAAAAAATGAAGTTCATCGCTAATTGAACTTTTTCCTTATAGTATCCCAGTCATAATGTGTCGGAGTTCTAAAATTATTGCAGTAAAATTGAATTCATTCATATTTGCAATATTGTTATTGTTATTTGATTTGAAGTCTTATTAGCCAAATATATTTTATGGACAGACAACAGATTCCATGTATGGAAATAAGCATGAAATTTGTATATTACAAATATGTTTTGTTGTATGTTTTGTCTTTGAAATGCATTGAGAAAATCCACCAGCCAGATCTGGCCTTCCACAATGTGTAATTTAGAGAATTTTGCCAAAGTTTCATATCCTGTGATCTGTATCTTTTTAATGAGTCATCATTCAAATTGGAATGTGTAGTTTTCAAAAATGTAAAATGAGTTGCATGTAAAATATTGAGTTTCAGCGTAGCAAATTTTTTTCAACTGAAATTCATTCGTTATGTTGTACTGTAAGCTTCTTCAATCTATAATCGATTTATCTGCGATAAAGTGTTTGAAATTGTTAACCCTTAAACAATTAAGATAAAATTTGTTTTTCTTAGATAGCCATATTGATTGTCAACTCACTCTATTTACCCCTTATCATGTAATGATCGGTTGATTTTCTACAATATTTTAGTATGCTTTCCTTTACCTTTTTGGTTTTGTTATAAACTGAAATTTGCATGATGTAGATGCCTTTCCTCGTTCATTGTGCAATGCACTGTTAATTCACAGGTGTCACCTTTTAAAAAGTTAATGTTTAAAGGCTCTTTGATGCTGCTATCTATTAATTGGTCTTAAAACATTTATTTTAAAGAAATAGTGTTATCTGCTGGCGCCCAGTTGTTAAACAATTTATTTTATCCTTTCAATTTCACTGGTAGATACATTTTGTTTTCCATTCCTATGGTCTTCAAAATATTTTCACTTTGAATATATCATCTTTTGTCGTATAAAGATATCTTTTGTTCGTAAAACATACCCTAAGTAGGTTCTCCCTTCAGATCTTTCAGCTTGTAAACTGTCGTAGCACTTATAGGTTACTGCATTTGTATGGGAAAATATGAACGAGAGTTTCGGATGGGTATACTGCACGACCTTGGGAGTGCAGTATATCCATCCGACAAAACGAGTTCATATTTTCCCATACAAATGCAGTAACCTTTTTATTATATGCTCATTTTCTTATTCTACCCAAGGTTTAAATATATAAACAAAAATACACTACAAGAAACAATGTAACTGAATGTATGCCGTATTCCAAACTAAATACACAAGCTAGATTCATCATTACACAACAACATTATTATTGCGCACGTAACTCCGCCCAGATAAATTTGAACTTGGTCGCGCGCTAGACATAAGTTTCGGAAGAAAATGGCGTTTTGGGCTACTTAAAATTGAAATTTGGAGTCATATTGTGAATGAATGCGCGTTGCAACAACTTTTCCATTTGATCTGGAATGAATACATTTTGGTATTTTTGTTGATTCGACGAAATTTCGTGATTATGGACTGGATTTATCTACATGAAGTACATCGGATTCCAGCAGCGTCTGTGCCAATTCTAAATGAAATATACATAGGATTGAAGCAGCGAGGGACAAGCGTGTTGACATCTGCAAGTGCGTTTCTGTTCTGTAATTGAATGTTTCAAATCATAATGTGGGAAAATATGAAGTCTTTCAAATGCAATTATCGAAAAGACGCTATGGAATTTAATGTTTATTTCATTTTGAGTGCAGTAAAGAAGATGTAATTGCACTTGGAATATAGTCGAAATTACAGTACTATTTCCAAATGTGTAATCAAGCTTGAGAACACATGACATGGCTCATGTAATTCGGATTTGCAGAACTAAGAAAGTACATTTTGAGGAAATTCAGGATGTAAAACTGTAAGTATATTTTTTGCCATTGTTATGACCAGCTAAAGAAGACAGTTTATGCCTTGTCACTTGCATGTTATTTCTAAAGACATTGTCTGGCGTCTGTAGCTAGCCTAAATCTGAAACATTGTATCAAATAAGTTAACGCGGAATGTGCCAAAGCAGCTAGTATGTAGCAGTCCACGAAACATCTGCTTTAGTTCATTCAGAAACAAATTGTTTGTTTACAATAGAAAGTAGTTCCTTTATTCGCGTGAATGCAATATGAATTGAGCGTGCGAGTGCAATATTGTAAAATATTGAACGATTCTGACAATGTAAAGTCAACGGAGAAAAAAAAATGAGCATATAATAGCTATATTTACTTGTCTGATTTTGAACATTTTCTAGGTATATTTACGAAACTATCCGTTTGCAAATTTTGCTTTGTATTTCGAAATTCAGACTTTTTCACCAATCTGAATTTCGGAATTCAAATGTGAGGGTTGTCAAAAAGCCAAATAGATTTAATTTGTTTAATTGGTGGCTGGAGTGACGTCAGTTAATATATTATGAGTGTTATTCTATTGTTCAATTAGCTATGGTATAAGCAGTTTCTGATTTTATTTTGAATTGAAAGATTTCTTCTACTAATCTTTAGTGATCAGTTAAATGTTTCCACTATTTTTCGGAGTAAGTTTAAGAGTACTCAGTGTTTTCTTTTCAAAGTGTAACGCTTTTCCCTCACCAAACTCATTCTAGGCTTTGCCCCCTCCCCCCCCCCCCGATATTTTTAGAATACGTCTATGAGTGTCAAAATTTATTTGTATTAGTTACATGTATTTTTCATATGCTTGGCTGTCAATAATGTCTGCATGTTACTGGTCATCCATGAGACTTTTTCAATATAAATATTTTTTCTACTTGCTGCTGTAATGTGTAGGTAAATAGCTCCGTTAATAATTATTTTTATTATATGTATTTTATTTTCATTTTGCTCCTTATAACTTGCTCCCACAATTTATTGATATCTGTGTAAGCATTTGTACTGATTGTCATACTAATGACATCTTCCATGAATTATATCTCTGTCTTTGTTTTCCGTGAATTTTATATTCTCTTTGCTTCCATGAATTCTAGGTATGTCATTGTTTTCCATTAATTCTTTCTCTGCTTTTTGTTAACTCGTGAGGTCGAAATGTACGAGATCTTCTAATCGTAATGTAAATTTAACCGAATACAAAACTGGCCTGCTTCTTCACATCAAACGTGTAATATATTCCTTCTTCGTACCTTAATATTTTAACAATCTTGCTATCTGGATTGATTGATTTATTATCCCAAGGTGATCATCATTCAATGTAGTTCGTAAAATTTCATCTTTTCTCAAACATTGTAGAGTATCTTTTCTTGATATTTGAAATTTACAATCCAACACTTTTGTTCTCTTGAATGTTTTTCGTAACCGAACTTTGACCTTAATCCATCCAAACTTGCAATTACACGTTGTGTCTTCATACCGATATTATTGATTAAACTCTTGCAAAATATTAGGAACTATTTTAGATTTAATCTGCTTGAATCTCGTTGAGCAAAGGGCTCAAGTTATTTTGTTTTAACCAGTTTTGGAGGAAACACTCACCAATCTAAATTATTAATTTTATTGAGTGTTTAACAAAAAACAAGACCAATACAACCACATGAAAACAAGTGATAAGGATACAGCTACGCTCCTTGACCCATACCAGGAAGTATACAAATGCCACAGTTTGTCAAAGCAAGCCACAGTGTGACTAATTCATTTTTAGTTAACACATCTAATTAGGCTGCATGTGTCAAAGAAGATTTCTACTAACAATAATCATGAAATAAACGTAAACTCAGATATGTGATCAGTCAATTATGGTACATGTGAAGACACGTGATCAGTCGATTATGGTATATATGAAGACACGTAATCAGTCGATTTTGGTACATTTGAATACAACTGAGGTATTGTCTCTAACATTACTGACCACATTTACCGCTTGTACGATTCGGGACTGAGCCCCCAAGAGATAATCAATATCATAAACAAGTACACACGCGCAACACGCATGCATATAAATCACTGTAACAACCAGGACTGCATATGTAAGATGCGTGGGCGCCTGCACATAGGGGCAAGGGCGCCTCCACCCAACATCCGTAAAACTTAATAGCTGACCACTACATGTTTGCCCCGCCCCCCTCCCCCCAAAAAATAATTATGCGGGCGCCCCTGGTACGATGTATATGGTAAACAAAAGGTGGGACTTAAAATACAAAATAGTGGAAATTAAATAAAATATGCAGTAATAGGTTAACTATTTGTTCGTCATACAATATTTAGTTCCATATGAACAAACTAAAGTACCGGTATGTTGAATATAAACAAAATACTAACAACCAACCCCAACCCCCAACCATATAGAATATGTCATATGAGGTAAAGGAAATTGGAAATCAAGCATAGTAAAGTAAATTGCAAACATGTTCACAGATAATAACAAAGATAAACTTATACTGTGTGCAGACGATATTGAGGAAAGAAAACCATTTAAGTGTGAGGGTGACAAAACGTACAAAATGAACAATAATCGCTTATTTTATCTGAACTAAACATTTAATTATCGTATTCTTCAGAAACAAAACAAAAGGTTAACTAAGGAGTCTGATAACAAAACAAAATGTTAACTCAGGAGTCTGACAACGGAAGGATAACTAATGAGTCTGACAACACAAGGGTAACAAAGGAGTCTAATAATAAATAGTTTAGTAAATATGACAAAATGTTTGACCTGAAAACTGACGTTATCTCTTCATTTTAGAAACACGGAATAACATTTTAAGTCTCAGGAACGATTTCAAAACACCTAAAACATTTTGTTTGTTTAATTTCAGATGCGATTAAGTCAATTAGCATGTAGCCAAAAATGCTGTCAAATAAGCTGGCTACTTCCAGGACTTATAAATCGCGTGTAAACAATATTACAAATTGAAAGGAATGCGTTTAGATACATATCATTACAGAATAAACTCAGAGATTATGGTTTTAGAATCTTTGAACAATTAGAAAACATTCAGATCTAACTTTAGATATACTTAATCCTTTAACACTACCATTGGATAATAACACGGTAGCTAATATTGTTAGCAATAGAATTAATAAGGATTTGCCAAATATTAAAACTATATACAAGTTTTTTTTTTTTTAAAATATAACGTTTAAAACCACTTAAATATGTGAGTTCTCTATACACATTGTGGTAACATAAAGTTGTAAACATATTTAAATACCATTTCCATTTGAGCGGTTATAGTTATCGTGAAGCATGCATTTAAGGTTTAGCCAACTGTTGACCCAACCCACAAGAAACCTACGCTTATAACTGAAATATATTCATAGTTCAGGTGTAAATATTCGTATTAGTGAAAAAAATCTTCCTGGAACGCTCCGGTGGCCTAACTGGTTAAAGCGTCCGCCTCGGTTGCGGGTTCTATCAGGATAATGTAACTGGGTGGGACATGATGGTACATGTTTGCAGCATGATGCCCCATTGCTAGACATCAATATAAATTACCACAATGTAGACATCGGAGTGATATGACTGAAATATTGTTAAAGGAACGTTAAAAATCTAAATCATACAGAAAACATCCTTTTCCAAACGGTTCGCAATTTGACTCACTGCATTAGATTTAGATCTGACCCAGCTACTGATAAAGTGTTTCATGTTGACTCGTTGGCCTGTCACAAGACATTTATTTGGTTCTAAACACGAGATCATTGAACAAGATGCTGAAATTCAAAACAGATAAATACAGCAACTCAGGCCAATATATACAGCAGGATTAGTGGAAGGGATTGGTCAGTATTGACTAAAACAATGTAAAGTCAGAGGATTGATACAACGTTGGTAACAATCAGGTTGAAGTAGATGATGAGGGACTGTAGTAGTCAATGTCAAACAGTCTTCTGCTCGAACTAAATTTCATAGTTTACAGGACTCATAAAGTCCTGACACTTGAAAATCGATTACATACTGTATGAACGGCTGCGGCAAAGAGAAAAACCTTGCTATAAATGTGGCTGACAAAATATTTAAAAATATAAAACCATTCCTTGCCCAAAGTCTTTCTTCAAACGTTGACATTTATTGATTTTAAAATGTGATTTATTAAGCAGTTCATCCTTGCATAGTTCCTTCAAGATAATTAATAAAAGTCAATTTGGAAAGTGTATGTATACTGCATTTCTTTTGGGAGAAACTTAGAGCGATGAAACATGTTGTATATTTCCCCATGTTTTGCGAATACATTTAAACATTAGTAATTCATTAGTTAGCAAAATAGCGAGTATACGGATTGTGTTGTAAATGTTATACATTAAGACCCTCAACTTCACCCTCTCTCTCTCTCTCTCTCTCTCTCTCTCTCTCTCTCTCTCTCTCTCTCACACACACACACACACACACACACACACACACACACATTGCAAACATAATCATAGCAAGGACTAGTGAATACTTTAGAAAAAGTGATTCATTCTTTTGAGATATTATTAATGAGGTTCTGAAAGCAGTGTGTTGGCAGTGTTTTGCAAATGAACAGTATCGAGAGTGAGTTCTCTTGCACCTCGAGTTCTTACAACTGACCATGTTCAATTCTTTTTATGTTGGTGTGTGTGTGTGTGTGTGTGTGTGTGTGTGTGTGTGTGTGTGTGATTAAACGCATGGTCGGGTGGTTAGGGACGCTGGTACATGAGTGCTAGGTGATAGTTGCCCTTACTCACCACATGGGTTTGATTCCTGCTTTACACGAAGTAAAACTCTCTAACCTGTCCGATTATGTTGATATCTATATAATCCATGTATATGTAGCTCTTCATTTTAAAGCAAAACCTGTGCCATCAATCAGCAATGTTTACTTAATGTATTTTGAAAACGGGCCTTGTGTATTTATCAAGCAGCCCGTAGGAAGGGTTCGTGCAGCTCCTTCCTCGACGGTGTTTATCTGGGCCAGCATGACTCGGAAGGATGATTTAGTCTTATTCCTGTTAGTAGTCCGAGTTTTCTTCTATCCTTGCCACTCCATCTTTGATATTTGGACATTTATGTTGGGGTGTAGAGTCAGAGTCCATTGTCTATCGAAAAGTTGGAATTGGCCGACTCCATTTGGTGTCGTCATAATGTAGCCGCTTACTAGCTGCCCTAGCACACTTGAACGACTTTTCATGGAAATGAAATCGATAGGAATATAATTTATTTTCTCAGAAATTGCGAGCATAAAATTCGATATATCTTTAATCCACTGACAGACAAGACGAAAGTACACCGTTGCTGAAATTTGACCTGAATCTCGCCATTTGCATTCCTAGTCATATGACTACACAAATCTCGAAACTTACATGCCAATGATATCAGAGGTCAAAAACAAAAAGGAAAAATTAAAAAAGAAATACTTTTTTGTAGTTGGATGCATGTATATTGCGTCGTTTGTTATTATGTATATGTCTTTTTTTTCTCTAGTATAAAATTTGTGTCTTTCCATTTTATATTTTGTTTAGTTATGCTGATGTTTTGTTATGCCCTTATATTCATAAACTCTTATTGATCATGGCTACGTCGCGTGAGGCATGAGAGCATGGGCACAACGTCTCCTACTTCGAGGGACATAACCCCTGGTTGTAGGTGATGTTCCTTAACGTCGTCTAAGTGTCTTATTAGTTTATGTTAGTTACTGCGAGTTGTTTTGGTTTGTTCGATAGAATGTTATAATTCTTAATACGACTGACTCTTTCTTTCAAAGTTTGGAAACTTTTAGCATGAGAGGGCATGGTGATGGCACAATAGTATGGCACCTATCCAATGGTGGGAAAGATATCTCCAACCCTTTTCCAATATATATATATATATATATATATATGTGTGTGTGTGTGTGTGTGTGTGTGTGTGTGTGTGTGTGTGTGTTTATTACTTTCAGTTTGTTTATTTTAATAAATCTTTGATTTTCATATAGATTTATATTTGATTTTATCATGGACAGAATATGTTAGTAATTTATATCTTGTCCATCTTTGCCTTAGAAGATGCCTAGTCCTTTTACATTGATTTTTTTAAATTTTTAGTACGAAGACGAGCATGGTTCTCTCTCCAATTCCTGGATTAAAGCTATCTCCATTTTGATCGGTGAACCTGAAGATGTTCCAACTGCTTGATACTCTTTTTGTAGACGTATAAAAGAAAATTTGTCTGAGATAAACATTTTGTACAATCATAAGCATATTTGAACATTTTCGTCTCCTCTTGTATGTTTGCATTTTATACCATTAATGCTTTTGTTATTTCTTAGTCTAATACTTAAAACATCTAATCCGATCACATATAGCATCATTTATAAAGCACGTGCTTGTCTTTATAATCGTTCTATCTGATATTCTTTAGTAAAGGCTCCATTCACATTTAGTTTAGAAAGTATATAATTATTCAGTATTTCAATCCAGTAGGTTTTATCAATAACAAGTTTATTTAAAATCTTCTTTACATATTTATGTTCCATCATATCAAACGCCATTGTTTGGTCTACCAGAATCATTACACAGTGTTCTCCACTCATTTCACTCTAGCCTATTACACATTTCATTGATAGAGTATTATTTACTATTTGTCTTCCTTATTCACACCAAGATTGCTTCTTTATAATTTGTCACAGGCATTCTTTTATTCTGCTGATAATATTGTATAATATTGTACAATCAGTATTTAATAACACATGGATCTCCACTGTTGCAAAATATAATGTTCTCCTTTTTATATGATTGTTATTTCCTTCTCTCACTGATTGAGTTTTTTTCATTGGTAAGAAGTATATTGTTGTATTGAATTTTGGGTATTGGAATCAGATCTAATTAAAATTGCTTAAGGAAATTTGATGATAAAGCATCTCTACCTGTGGATCTTGTACTCGGAATCCATTTCATTTGCTTTTAAAGATAGTACATTTTATGTTTATTGTCATCTTTCTTTCTGTCATTATATATTATGTATTGTTCCTTTCTTTTGTGGATTCATTTCTCCTTGTGTTTGCTGTTTCGTTGTGATATTAGTCTGGTTATATTTATCTTTGGATTGACCATCATGTTGTTTTATTCTGTACTGTATTTTGTGTTTGCCGTTCTTCTTTCTTCCGGTTTTTTTTTTTGATTTTTTTTGTTGCTTTTCTTTGGTCATTGCTTGGAGCATGGATCTTACGCTTCTTTCTTTCTCGACTGTTTTCCTTTCTTCATTTACTAGCTTGATTTTATGTATTTTTTTGCTCTTCTTTGGTTCTGGCACTAGATTGTTAAAACATGACTATTGTTGATTTTTGCTCATTTTATTTTATCACGTTTCCCCCTCTATCTCCATTGACTCTTTATCTCCAGAATCGTTCTCCCTGGGATCTATTTCATCTATCTATCCCGCGACTTTGAAAAAGTTGCTTGCCATTCAAATTTATCTTTTCCATATGTTATTTGAGAAGTTTTTCTCTGCATTATAAATCGTGATTCTGTATGTTTTTGTACAGGTACAGGCGAGACACGTTCCTCTACGATTCCTTGACCTGTAATGGGCATCGCACCAGTATCTACTGTATGTTCTCTTGATTGTCTAAGATCCCTCCCTTAATTTATTTAATTTATTTGTTCCTTCTCTCTTCCCGTCTTCTTCGTTTTGGTTTGGAATGGGTCTGTCCGCTTGGGCGTAGCTCTGGTTTTTATAGTTATTCGATGGTTGTTGAGTACTTCACTCTAACAGAGTATGCCTTGTTGGGCCACATTTAAAGCACGGACGATCATGGATACACACTGGGTACCGTGTCTGTACCATGAAACCAATACAGTAGAAAGAGGTCAGCATACTTGTTCCATCCGACTTTGGAATCAGGAAAAATAGTATTCCATTGATTATCTCGGATTACGATTTGTATGTTTCTAATGTGTGGTCATAAATAGAAGTAATGAATTTTAGTTCAGTTTTGTCAGTCAGTATCTTAGTTATACCTCCGCTCCGTATGTATGGGCAGTGCTGATTCCATATTTGCAACTTTGCCCATTAGTACCATGGGTCCCGTAGAAGTAGTTGTTTGTTTTGCTTGGGAATAAGAAGGAATTGACCTTACCCTAGGTTTTATAGACCCTTAATTTTAGACATGTCTGGCTTTTTGCTTCTAGGCAATTTAAAATGTCCGCCCCATTCAGTTGCTCATGTCTAGGAGGAACACTTACATTAATTGTTTGTGCTCCTTATATTCTGTCCGTAACTAACATTTAAACAGGACTATTTTCTTTCTCTGCCTCTACACCTGTCATAAAGCATGTACTTAATTTATGAAGTATAGTTTGGGCGGTTGCATTTGCATCAGCCATTATACCTTGTCTAAATAAGGTAATTAATTGTGGTTGAAATTCCCCTAAAATGAAGCAACGGATAGACAAAGTTGCTATGGAAGTGAATAATATGGAAGTAACAATGTGCAATGAATAATAAATTGACACCTGGATGTAAGTTGTAAGGTGGATGAAAATGAGTATTAGATTTTTAGTCTTTTATACGTACCATTTTCTCCAGAAAGTCTTTCTTCCCTCTCCCATTTACGCCCAGCACTCTCCCTGCATGTATCTCTTTTCCCTGTGGCTCGCTATGCTATCTTTGTTCACCTTTGTGTTTGGTATTGTATTCAAAAGAACTTTTAAATTCAACTTGCTCCAGTAAGTTGCTTGCTTTGAAGGCATTCTATGGATCCCATTTTTGTTTGTGAACACTTCTGGGACCTCTATCTATGATTAATTAGCAGGCATTTGAGATGAACCCATGTAGCTGAAAATTGTAACAAGATCTTAATTAATGTGTGTCATCCCTCCACCCCAACCCCTCGATCTCGTTGTATGTATTTTCGTTTTAAACAATCAAAACGAATTTTGCAAGAATAGTTTAGATATGTGTTCCTCTTTCTTTTTGATGGATACGTACTTGCTTAGATTCCTGTTTCCAGGTTTCCAGTCGTTCCGTCTCCTGGCCTAAATTGTATTTTTGACAAATGCTTGCACTCTCCTTCTCAGGCATTACACCTTGCAGCTGGTTTACGTGCCTATTTTGGAAATGATGCTCCTTCCTCAGCAGCCAACACTAGAATTAATAACGATAAACAGAATACTCTCTTATATACCCAGCTGCTCGAATGCTATTGGCTAGATAAGCTCAACTTTTCATTGGGCGATGCAATACTATTATGCATATTTAATTTGTAGTGTGTTGGCTTTTCTCCATGATAACACGTTATGTATATCTATATTGTGTGATTGACCTTGGTCAGTAATTGAGGTTTTTATAAACGACATAGCTAATATTTCTCTATGATTTCAGATTATTAGTTACTAGGATCATTATTAATTGGAGGTAAACATTTTGCAGATATTGAATTGAAGGTCTAGCTTTATTTATAAATTAAAAATGTTCTGAAAAAAGTTGTTTATGAATTTGATGGGAAAATTACCCTCATCCTGATTCTGTTATTGTGTCTTAGCTTTTCTTATAACTGTTGTTTACTTCAGAATTACTTATTCCTATCTTAACATCAGTTTTCAGAGGAATCAAGTTTAGTTGCTTTTCAGTTGAGACGATTTAAGTTATTTATTTAAATTATACATTGGAATTATAAAGTACTCTTTGACTCAAGGGCTAAATTACATTCTTGGAATTATTGTGAATTCATTCAAGGACATTTTGGATTATATTATCCTGATACATCAAGACTGTTAGCACGTCGCCACATTCCAGGCTTATGGTACATCAGTATATTTAATATCGGAATTCATTCGGAGCATCACTGGAATTCATTGGGAACACTGTATACTTTTGGACTTGCGATATAAATTTTAGGACTATTTGGGATTTAATTCACAATACTGTAAGTTTTATTATTTAATTCAAAACCACAGAATCGTAACAATACCAAGAACAAGAAATGAATGTGGAGAATCCTTGTAATCTGATATGCTAACATTAAGAAACAGTTTGAGTCCCTTTATAAGAGTTGCGATAATTAATCAAAAGGAGAAATTAATATTGACCATGTTTTTGTTTGTCAATATGCATGTGTTCGTTATTGTCGGGAAAATTAAAATCATTCATTTGAAAAGATACTGAATAATACATACAGCTCAGCTATATTTGGGAAAGCGACATCTTGCTGTGATTGAGGTTTGGTTGACATATTGCTGCCCTACAGTCGCAAGAAGAAGGCCCCGCTGAACTGAAAGTAAGAGAATAGTACGTGCAAGTAGGTGAACTACGCAGTGTTCCATGCATACACACTACACAAAAACAGTGTGGCATATTTCTACTGTTAATTGCATCCATATTCGATGATACTGCAACAGCCAAACTTCACAATTTGTATTGTTGCTGCTGTAGTTGTCTTTATTGTTTTCATGTTGATTTTTTTTTGGCGAGAGACCACTTAACTTGATGCGAGGTTATGGTCAGAAAATGCATGTTCGAAAATGCAGCCATAGTTTAACCTAATGCAGTAATACACTTAATAGATGCAGTTATTTCTAATAAAAACAATATAAAGAATCAAAATATATACTATGTTACATCACGTATCTGAAATACACTTAAACCAGCTTCTACCAGTTACTAAACTAGCTGACAGTGAAGCATGGGCGCCCGTACATAGGGAAAAGGGGAGGTGGAATACCCCCCTCCCCATTTCACCTCTAAGCATATTTTGGGCCTCATACGTAAAACGTAATAGCTGACCGCTACATGTTTGCCCCGGCTCCCTCCTCTGACTCCTCCCCGAAAATAATTCTGCGGGCGCCCCTGTCGTAAAGCCTGGTTAGTAACAAGAAGGAAGTCTGTTTAGTAACATGAAGAAAGCCTGCTTAGTAACACGAAGGAAGCCTGTCACGTTGTAAGGAAAATTTTGCTGATACTTCATGCTTCATTTAAAAATATATATATACACTTATTTTCTTATAGTTAATTGTAGTAAGAGCACCTGGAATAATGTCAATACGTATTATGTAAGATTACGACTTTAAACCGATTCTGGACACAAAGAAACTGCCTGTCTATTGTTTAACCATAACGCAACGACCCGTTCGCTGTTAAATTCAAAGGGAATTCTACGACCAGATAGAGACGCCTTTGTTTGTTTGCACTCAGTCAGTGATGTCACGACCGGCTTGTGGCAAGTTCGGGCTTCAGTAAACGGAAATCTGAGAGTCACAGGTAATCATAAATTACCCCAGGGCAGTTTTCAAAGAGACCAAACCGTATCTAATCTGAACCGAGTGATTAAAATCTAGGGCGGAGTCTCAATAAGCAATTTGTTCGGACTAAGTCAATTTTTCCGTTAGTACATGTTTGAACAACGTTATAGGCGGATCATAGAGAAGTTGGAAGACATTAGACTGTACTCCGAGTGCCGAAGTTGTGCGCTCGTTAAAAAGCGGGAAGGAATTCTACTGAAATTCTTCTAAGTTTGGATTGCGAACGAAGGCTTCTTGAGGTAACTTATCTTCGCTCGAATTTGTCTCACTTTCATAACTAGGTGTTGTAAGATTGATACGTTATTATGTACATTTATTAGAAATGGAATCTTCCATGTATAGCTAAATTATCAACATATCGTAACGTAGCGTATAGTGAATTATTAACGTGCAAGATTAACGTATATAGATTGTTGGATTGTGTAATTTACTATGTTGCGTCGTAATGCATAACTGAATTTATTAGTGAATTGTGTTAGAACTTGTACTTTATTAGTATATGAATATATACCTTGTGAATTTTGCAGAGTTAGTCATTGTTGGACTTGTGCACATATGATTATGTATTTGTAGTTTTGTATGTGTCTTTTATAATTCGTAGGGTGGGAAATGTGTCTTTTATAATTCGTAGGGTAGGAAATGCGTATGATTGTTGATGATAAGCTACTATATAGAGAAGTTAACAAGTTACGGATGTGTATGCATGTATCAGAAGTCGTTGATAATATGCTATTGTCATACCACAATTATTATAAAACAAAGCGTGTATGGAATATTTAGATGTGAGTGCGTGAGTTCACCTGATAATTTATTCGCTATTATTCTGATGAAAGATCTTTGAAAGTGTGGTTAATTCTCCTGAGATTAGAACAAGGAGACAAGAATTTACGTCCTTTCTAATTCCACACGAAGCTTTCCGGGTGGGTGCGAGAAGCGACACCCGAGGATAGGAGAGAAGAAAGACAAGTGAAAACACGTGGAACGTCTGTTGTGACGTAAGCAGTTGTGGGGAGGCGCAGTACCGGAAGGAACACGTAGAAGAAAGTACCGGAAGTGTCGGAAGGACCCGCAGGAGAGCATGTAGTCAAGGGTACCGGAAATACCAAAAGTGAAACAAGAGGCGGACAGATGAGTAACAGAATCAACATCGAAGGGAAACACTTTCACTTAAGACTTTAATTTCATATGATGATAGTAATTGGCAACATAGGCCATTGTTTGTATTTGTTCGAAAGAATTTGCGATAGAGAAATTTGTCGATGAAATAGTGAATAAATCTGACATATTTTACGAAATTGTTATGCCTTTCAACATGAGTTTTTTTATGCATCTAGATCGTCGGCATTGCTGACTGGGGGTTCGGAGCTATTTAAAGTTGAATTGTCCACCTTCTGCGGTGTTAGAAATAGTACCGTAGGAGGCACGTGACATAACTTGTTTAGTAACACGAAGGAATCCTGTTCATTGACACGAAGTAGGATGGCTATTAACGGAACTCAGTAATAAAAGTTTATCACGTTAAGAATGGGACAGACTTGCTGGGAACCGGACGAATGGCTACCCTATCATGAACCGAAAATTAATCGGACAGTCACTAACAGTGCACAGTAAACACAAACCACCATTGATCTGCATATATTAGTAAAATGCTTTCAAATTTCACTCTCGTTAAGCATGTGTCTGTGGCAATGAAGCTAACGTATGGAAAGACCGAACTAATATTTATCAAACTATAATATTACATATTATGGATATTTGTTTAGATGAAATGATTTCAAAATTTATTTCATTTTCAGAGATATTTCTAGTTTGTTAATATGCTACCTATCCTTACTGGCATACGATACTCGCTTTTACCAAATCCGTTTTAAAAATGACACTTGCTTTGCAAGATCCCAGGGGCTGTGTACATCCATGACAGGTACAATACTGATGAATGTTAATGAGATCTCTTTACAAACAATGAGAATCCGTTCGGGCACTTCACAGACAAAAGGAACAATTGACATCATAAGTAGTTTAGGACATTATGTGCATCCATGCGGAAGCTTGTAAAGAATAGCAAATTTTTAAGTAATTTATTTTTCTCCGAGAATACTTATCCAATCACATTACGTTGGGAATATTAGCTTGCTACCTCGCGAATCCAGCCTTACTGAAAACGAAAGTCGTCTTTTTCTATTTTAATAGCTATAGAGCAATAACTCTTGCCCATTATCTACCCTTGGCACCGCCAGGTGTCTCAAGTTTTTAGCTGAGCGAACTGCTAACGAGGATGCTCGAATGGCGGGGTGGTTGGGCTTGATTCGCAAGGTGGCAGGCTAAATATTCCTAACGTAATGTGCTTGGGGAACTCATTCGAAGGAGAAATAAATGGGCTTGCTGAACCCTATCATGAAATGAATTGCTAATTTATTTGAGCTTCATTATGCAGCCATATATATCCAACATTACTATTAGCAATTGATGGAGCAGCATCTAAAGGTGACCCACCATATTCTGCCGCGGGGTGCCTCTTTGGTTTTTAATTATAACTTTTAGGACCCTCGTTTGGCTCTCTTGACGAACTCCGATAGAGTGTGTTTGACGGGGTTTTATGCGTTATTGCATGAATACACGCAGTCGCAAAATTCGTGATCGTGAGGGTCTTTTTAGGCAGAAGAAATAATGATTAAATATATAACGATATAATACATTACATGTCATTGAAAAAGATCGATGTGCCTGGCTTTTCTTGGGAAAAAAATCAGAGTGCGAGCGATGATGCATAAATGAATATTGCTGGATAAATGCTGCTGAGGTTCGTAAAGGCGGTGGTCTAAATACGTGTACGTGATATGGACTTGGTGCGACGGCTAAATACGCGCTGTGTAATATGTACAGTGGTAATATCTTTGATGGAAGATCTGGTACAACGCCAATAAAACATCTGCCAAAAACGCAGATTAAATATTTTATTTTTGCTAATATATTATTTTATAATTAAAGATATAACATTTTCATATATACATCACAACTAAGATGACCGAGAAAGAGTTTGATCGCCTAGTTCGGATAGCTTGATGATGTTACGCTGAACATGTACATGTACAAATTATACCACTCCTGACTACGTGTTGGCACGTATGTGAACTTTGGAAGATTATTATCGATAAGGTCGAAGAACACAAGATGAAAGAACTATCGTGGAAAGCAAAGTTTATATTGATACCATTGTATAATGACTGGCTCGATAAGGAAGTGTAGAAATCAGATCCTCTCTCAGTAAAAACCTTTATGAAATTTACCCGTAGATTTATATAAATACATCAAATTGTCAATGATGAATTTTATTATGACTGTGCTACCTATGGTTTTACAACATGGCAATCTGAATAACCGAATAAATAACAACGATGGATCATGATGTAAGTACGTATCTTAGGATAAGTTGACATAATATCACTTACGATGGACGAATGCGCGTCATAAATGCACGAAGAATCATCTCTTCGTTGCCTGACTAAAATAATCTATTCAGGTCCAAATTTATTGTATAAGGTAACATTAACGACTAGTGAATTATCCGGGATAAAATGGAAACAATGCGCGAAGAGCAGCAACGAGAACAACGCGTCGTTGAACTATCCAAAAATTGATTGCCTGTGTGCTGACTGGTATTGACAAATCATGCATATCTGGCTGTCACAGTTGTATGTAGCATATACGAGATCAATAACCCATATCCCGATAATCTGCTACCCATATCCCGATAATCTGCTGACAATGCCAGATGATGTAATGAATAGAGTAATCCAACGTGTTATCGAGCATTTTACCAATGCGCGTCGTGCAAATAGATTAATTTCACATCAACGTGAAAAATCCAGCAATCAGAAGAACAGAGTCAACGTGATGATGGAAAACTCGCAGACATTGCCGCGTTGGAAAGTGTGATCAGACGTCCGATCGCCATCAAGACGATAAAGGGAAATATTCTGTATGATTCAGGTAAATACAAACACGCCGGTAAAATCATTGAACTTACTGAACATAACGCACATGCGTGGTCACCCGAACTAAAAGTTCCAGTAAAGCTTTATTATTGAAATGGCAGTGGAAGAACTGGTAAAACCATATGTTCTATAAATTTGTTCAGAACAATGTGCGTGATTAGGAGTTAATCATACTAATACCAACACAGTCTTGCCGCGAAAATAAAAAGCAACCGAAAAAAAAAACTTTAGAAACTTTCCCTACGGAGGTGTTACAGAAAAACATTCATATGAATACGTGTATGGATCAAGGTCAACCGCCGCCTATTAAGGTTGAACCTCCACATGACTGGATTCGTAATAACGCCGATCATTACGAAGTCTAGCATGATCATTGAGCCGAAGACAAAACACTAAGAAAATTAAAATCACCTATAGGTTTAAGACCAGATAACGTTTAGTGTAGATAAATGCGTAAATGTATCGCAGAGACCCGATGAAACTTTCCAATATACATGGATCCACGATAAATCAAGTGTTGTTTTACGAAATCAATCACGTGATTGTCTTCAGTAAGAATTATTGAAATTGAATCAAGTTAAATTTTCAGTAATGCCAGTTCCGTTGTTGTACCATCCACGGGATAGCCGCAAACAAAATGTACCTCTAACCGTCCCGGGTACCAGTGCGTTTGGTTTCCTTGTTATAAATGATATTGTGCGCGTCAACGCGGACGCGGTCAAACGTTGGAATCAGGCGACTGGTGCAACGGCTAAGCAATCAGGGTGCAAAGTGCACACGGATCAACGATATAGCATCAAAAACACGTTTGGGTCATTGATAATCGGATCAAACGGTCAGATGGAGCATATTTTGCTGTGTCACGAGTAAAATCTATGTTACAGATGTCTATGATAGTTTTTACCCCTGAGGTGAACAACGAAGTAGTCGCAAGTATGTCTCTTCCAACGAGTAATACTATCATTACAACTCGAGAACAATCGCAATTTCGTATGATAACCGCAAAATATAACATCGTACTGAGACAGTGACCAAAAACAGAAACGTCATTGTGATTTATCTGTCTGCTATATTCTTGCATTGGTGCGTAAGCAAAGCAATACTTGTCTTCAGATTAATTTCGAAATGGTATGGAGTTATACCGCGACAGATTTGTCATCTCTTAGTGACTCCTTCTAAACAAGGAGATCATTAGTGCGGAAACTTCGTAGTGACATACCTTGAATAAAATCTCGGTCGTGGCACTGGTGATCTACGCTGTTAGTATCCCACTTGGCGGATATTGCGTATCAGCTGGTATTACCAGCAGGTCCTCACGGACAAACGAACGTTTAGGTCCAGTTGTGAGGTAATATATTCCTAGTGTGTTCTTCCGACGGGTTACATGTGAGATTATATGCGTGGTCAAAACCCAGATATGATCGTTAACTCTCCGAACTCCACCTTCGAGTTCTCCAGGTGCGTACAAAATTCTAAAGGCGCGTTATATCTATACATTTATTTTACCCAACTGCTCGACCAGGTCCAACACGTACAAGTGTTACTGATTTTCTTTTATTCCTTCAATGGGATTTAACCCAATCGTGCGTGTAATTTCGTTATTGTTTTGCTGATACGCCTGCGGAAATCGTATTTCCGATTCGCAGGTAGCTTTAACATTTCCTGCGCGTATGTATGCGCAAAACAAACAACTCACAATTGTACGGTTGATGAACGATGAAATATCGGCGACGAATTTGTACGTGTTATTGTTCCATTCGACGAAAATGCCCCGAAAGAATCTTTGCCGTGATCCAGCTGCATACGTTTTGGCCATCGTAGGCACGTTTGAATGCGTCAGCGATACTTGTTGAATCTTTGAACGTCAACGGTTCAGCTTGTTTATATCAGCTGGTGATGTCAACAACCGTCATCGCGTAGTTGTACGTGCATGCGCGTACCGGGTCTTGTGGTGATAACAAAATATCAGCCAGATGAACATCGTTGGGCACCCTAGCACAAACTATCCTTGTGGAATTCTTTTCGGTGCTGGTAAATAAATCTGCCATAATACTTGCTTTGCCAGCCATGCACGAACAACTTCTTTATCAACATTAACTATTTTTGCTAATATGGTAACGGATGCGGTGCCTTTCCACTAACCACATAGACTGTAATACACAGATTTCATGTTTCTTGTCCATAATTCGTCAATTCTCTGCCAAGCATAATGTTCCACTGATAATCCATCGCGCTGACCGTTCTAGCACCTCATTCATGGATGATGTTTGTATCATGTATCTATCTTGAAATGATTTGGAATACTTATAAGCAAGATCATGTCGATAATACGCACTATCAATTTCGTTTATCGGATATTTACCTGCACGCGGTTCATCATTTTCGTTCAATCATATATCAAATCATGTTCAAGGTCCACAGTAGCTATATTGTGGAAGATATTTCTCGTAGGGATAATTTACCCAAAATAATTTACGAAAATATGGTCATAAAATAAGTAACAAAGAGAGAGAGAGAACCAACGAATTTTACAAATAATTTATTTCCCTAAAATAAAAAGTGTAAAATGTGAAGAGAACTTACGGATTGCTAATTAAATTCCAAATAATCCTATAATTTCTAACATAAGCCATAATGATTACAGTTCTGAATAAATTTTATTGATATTCCAAAATAAATCCAACGCTGAAAGTGTTGAGGTGCCTTTGACGGCCTGTGTCTTAGTGATGTGCCAACCTTCTTTTGTTGAATCACAATAATACAATCCGAGAATATATTCTTATTTGAATTTCACTATAAATCCAAGTCTCTGCCACCAAGAATGCTATTTTTTGAGCACTTTGTATATCCAGAGAAGAATAATTTGTATCAAATAATCTGAATAAATAAATTCCAGCCCAAAGAAATACTGGACACAACAATAAAACACTTGATTCTGATCCGATCTTACATTACAAATAATTAATTTCCTAATAAACAAAATTATATAGTCCTCTACTTGCCTTCAGGTCACAATTAGCATTGCCTAAAATAACTATTACCTAATGGAAAATTTTACTCTGGAAAGTTCCAAATATTTACAAGATAAAATCTTAGTTATAATTAGAAGGTCTGTTACAAAAGTTATAAGATAAGATGTGGTAAACAACAATTCGACCTGGAATTTCATGGGGAATTTCAGATTAAATAAACATGTTGTTTACAAAACAAAACTTAATAATTCGGCTCAGGTAGAAAATGAACTTGATTTTAACAAGGTTAAGTCCAAAATACAATTATCCAGAGCATATAATGAATAATAGAAAACTTACAAACACTGTAAATGAAATACACATTAATATATATATATATATATATACATATATATATATATATAACCTATATATATATATATATATATACTATATATATATATATATATATATATATATATATATATATATACTACTACTCCCAGTTTACACAGCGTTCTCCGCTCAAATGTACATCATATAGTTTACACCGCGTTTTCGTTTTGGTTCATACTGCATTGGATGTAAAGGAAAAACGGCCTTTCCTTAATAATATATATGCACATGTCAAGGATATACTTATCTACACCCTATCTTACTATCAAAGCATGAGGGGGATTACCCATCAACAACGCGCTGTTTGACATTATTCTAAAATATTTGGATTTATTTTCGTCAACTCTTCTAAACTCTTCGCCACAATTACAGAAAAAAAAAAGTTAAACATTAAGGGTCGTGCAAATGAGTCATGATTTTTCAAAATCAATTAAGAGAGGAACTCCATGTATTTTTTCTCGTTTTATAAAACATGATATCATGCAAAGTTTGTATATTTTCCCCCATGCAACGTCCCTTTGTATCGTCCCCGATGTCTCGCCCCTTTGTATCGTCCCCGATATATCGCCTCTTTGTAATGTCCGCGATGTATCGTTCCTTAATACAATCAGTTTGATTATCATTACGTATTGTGAGAAGAACCTATTTAGTGTATATACATTACATGTTGAAGAAATTGTACAGGATACATTAAATATTGATATCGGTCTCCAATTCCTCAAATATTGTTTATGTGTACCACCTTTAACAAGATAAATTACGACTTCTCTCTGAGTGGACGATAGATCACCAGAGTTATATGAATAATTAATTACTGTAACAAAATAAGACCCGATATATTTCTAAAAGAACGTGGAAACTTCTACTGAAAATCCCTTTAATCCCTTTAATCTTTTATTGATTGACATAGTTTGTGTAAGCTGTTGTAGATTCAGCTAAGGCTATTTGACCATTCATTAATTCCTTCTGTTCATTGTCTGGTTTAGGAATATTCCTGTAGTTCAGGAGAGGCTATATTAATGTACATGCCAAGATGGTATAAACCGTCAGGAATTATAAATGTACATGCCAAGATGGTATAAACCGTCAGGAATTATAAATGTACATGCCAAGATGGTATAAACCGTCAGGAATTATTAATGTACATGCCAAGATGGTATAAACCGTCAGGAATTATTAATGTACATGCCAAGATGGTATAAACCGTCAGGAATTATAAATGACCCAGTTTCAGTTTTATCGTTAATGTAATAGAGGAGATTGATTTAGAATTCATTGAAAATATTTTGATAGCCAACAAGAAAATATTCTTCTGTAATGTTTGCCACTTTTGTAACCAACTGAGTTGGCAAAATAGATTTCTTCTGTTGGATTCAAGAATAAAACTCATACACTTTTTCTGGTTATATTTGAAACTTTCTACTTTGACGTCTAATATGACTTGATTTCTATCAGAGGAATCGAAATGATCGTGTATTTAAGTAAGAGTTAATCACTTCGGTCCCGATGTAAGTGTGCTGCTACGTACGAATACCATTGCCTATTTCCACTAGTTTCCATCCTTTAGGGGAATGTAGGCTTAATTAAGAGGTTATTGGGACAGACCTTGAAGGACGCAATAATCTGGGTTAAGTGTGTGTGTGTGTGTGTGTGTGTGTGTGTGTGTGTGTGTGTGTGTGTGTGTGTGTCTACAAATGAAATCTTACTAAAAATGTACAATTCTGATACCACCTGGTTACACAATGAAATTTTGATCAGGTTCACATTGTACTTCGTACGGTCTACTGTCGGTGCAGTAAATATTGCCATTCAAATGATATGCAGAATTCGAAACCAAGCATTGAAGACTTTTCGTATGTAGTTTCTAGATTTATCCACTCTTACAATGAAATGGCTACAAGCTGGCTATTCAATAGTATCATTTATCTTCTGCCCATAAAAACAATGAATTATTACAATCTGATGGTTCCTTTACAGCTGTGAATGTATGAAATTGTGATACTGCACTGTTCAAGTAACATACATAAAGATATGATACAGTGATACTGTACTTTTCATGTAACAGACATTAAATTATGTAATTAGATCATTCATCTAACGGACGTGAAGATGCTCTTATTGCACTGTGATGGGACATACCACAAGGAATGAGTCCACGCCAGTGAATCCGTCTGAATCACTCTTCCACGCAGACGAAGTCCGGATCATGTCATCGATACGTAGTCCCCTCAGATAACACAACGCTGATCCGGGCCACACATGACTTCCACTCAGGTAACACTTGTTATAGAACCAACATTATTGAACTAAGCGTCCTGAAAATTATCTGGAAATATGCACAACTGTACTCGGTAATACAGGAGCTAAATCATTTTAGTGTGTTATGGTACAAATACCACTATGTTGTTATGTATACGTACATAAGTAAAACCTAGTTGCAAATTAAAACTGTTGCACATTAAGAACGATTCTATGGAAACTTCATGATAACCAAGCTTAGAAACGAATGCATCTTCAAGAAGAATAATTACATCGGATGATAAGAAGCCAGAACCGTTTATTTATATTATATTCATCTGTAAAGGGAAAGTATTATCTTGTGTGAAATTTGTCTAACAAATTGGAATAGTGCGGCAAGAACTCCAAATCATCTAACGTAACAAAGTACTTTACCTTTCGCAGATGACAAGAAAAGAGAAAGGTATACAATTACTATATACCTGTACACCTAAAATATAACTTGAAATATAACTGTCATAAAGGATAGCATCTGACATGGAATTCAACTATGTGACTTCAACATTTAAATTTTATATACTGGAATGTGGTGGGAACCACGGAGGGAAAATATCAGGTAATTAGCTCCTATTTCTAAAGTATGCACTTTCCACAGTAAGTCATTTGACCAAGTGAATAAATCTAAAATTACCGCAATTGTTTGACACAATGAAAACAACCGC
The DNA here is from genome assembly GCA_016617855.1 of Megalonaias nervosa. Lineage (NCBI taxonomy): Eukaryota > Metazoa > Mollusca > Bivalvia > Unionida > Unionidae > Megalonaias > Megalonaias nervosa. The sequence continues at coordinate 56,538 of JAECUM010002571.1, forward strand.
AATGGCCAATGCTGTACGCGGCAACTGGACACTTACTGTATTTACATTAAAATACAATACACTTGCAACTTTGTGCACTCATGACAACTTATATACATTTACTGTACATTTATTTAGTGACACTTTTGTCAGGTAAAAATACATTTGTTATCAGGTAGTAAGTTGTGTACTAACTAAAAGAAACCAGAATGATTAGTCTTAATACTTTCTGATTAGTCATGTTTAGTACTGGACCAATTGTAAACCGAAATTCTTTTCATCAACAGCATGCTGAATGCAGCAGTTCAGGTAAGATTATAGCCTATTGCTGCATGATAAATTTGTCATAATATTTTTGTGGGTTTTTGTTTTTAGTCGACATAGTGTGTTGGTAAAAGCTCTGCTATTTATCTACTACAAAGTTAGTGCATTTAGCAATATATTTGGCTGAGAGCCAGATTTCCCTTTTGTTTCCATAGAGTTAAAAGCGTTTTGTTCAGGCGAAGTCGGTGCGCTTTCAGGTAGTCACATGTAAACTAAGTGAGAATATAATAGTTAGCACAACTATTTATTCGCTGTCCATTTTTGATGGTGAGTCTATGGACATTTGAAGGAGCATCTTCAAAGCCATGCAGCATGAAACTGTGAATGCATATTTAAGTGCTCATGGTAAACAGAACGAATCATATTTTTATTTCACTCGACATTTGAGTGTACGTAAAAGCTGTACTGTCTATTGGCTGGGAAATGTTAAATCATTTCAGGTAACGGGTTGGAAAATGTTAAATCATTTCAGGCGACTGTTTGGAAAAAGGTAAAGTTTAAGATTTTGTGCCTTGACAAAGACCTTTCATGAATTTCTTGAGATTTTTCGATTTTGTTGGTCTCTAACATAGTGCTCTTTACAGGCTTTTGCCGTTTCGACAGCTTTAGAAACAGAAATAACTTTTCTATTAGTCTAAATGAACAAGGTTTCTGAAACAGCTACACTAGCACTTGCCAAGTAATAGATCGTGTTATTTCGTGTTTGTGTTTTGTTTATTTTAACGTAGCTTTAACAATTTGAGCCATATCGCTATGATGTCTGCAGTGATGCAGTTTATAGTGATGTCTAGCATGAAGGGGCATCATGTCGCAGACATCTGGCATAATTGGCATTATGTCCCACCCAGTCACGTTATCCTGAGACCAGGCTTATCAGTCGTAACACTAACCTATTAATGCTGAGCGCCAAGCTAAGCAGCTGCAAGTACCATTCTTAAAGTCATTGGTAATGACTCGGCCGAGTTCGAACCGAGTTGGACTTTCTAACCACTTAGGCCATCGGAGAGAATAGAGTGCTAATTGATATATGTGAATTTGTTTAATTTCTTTCATGTAGTGTGGCTGCCGTATGCTATGAATTTATAAAAACTTATTGTTCTTTCCTTAAACGTTCAGATTTTTCATGTAAAGCTTTGTTGCATAATCAAAAGATGCTTAAAATTAGGTTTTTCATACTAATGCGTACCATACGTGCAAGTGTTTGACAACAAAAGCAACCAGTATATATGTATTACCAATGTGTCCCCTAATCATTTCCACCTACTTTCTGTTCTATTTCCAGCGACTCCGAAATTGGTCTTCTGAAAATAACGTGCTTAAATGTTATCAGACTTGCAGTCAATACAGATAAGGGCAAACCTTGCTTAAATTAAAACAATCCATTGAAGACTCTAATTCTGTTTGACGTCATTTAGTCAAATTTGTAAACCAAAGTTGTGAAAGGAATAAAGTTTCTAATCAGTGTGTTACAGAAAACCCTGCAGCAATTGATAATGATTTGGACATTTTAGCAGTGCTAGCATTTACGGAGATGTCATGTCTGTTTCTAGACCCTCTTTAACAAATTATTTTATACGGTGATTTCTTCGTATATCCCACTTCAACTTTTATTTTCAAATGTTGTTGGCACTTCTATTGCAAATTGATTTAAGACATTTTTATCCAATTCCTTTTCTATCTGACTGTTTCTTTGTTACATATTATCTCCGACAGGACTTTTTGCAAGTTCTTTGTTATTTAAATACCTGGTAAATGATTGACATCTCTGATGTCACTTACTTATTATTACCAAGCTTTGCATATGTACCATTTTGTTGTTTTCATTTCATGCTCTTGAATGTAATTAATTTTTTCCAACTCGTATATCACATATTATAGCTTTGATTCATTCATGTTCTGATGTACTGTTGCCGTTATTTTCATCATCTTTCCTATTATTTTTGATTTCGCATCCTTTGATGTATTTTTCCATTGTGTTTCATCCGTTGTGTGTTTTTAATGACAACTTTTCATTTGGTTTCCAACTATTAAACGATTAATCATATCCTGTACATTTCACGAATGCATAAATTTTACAGATCATTCGTTTATTCTTTTATTTTTTTCAACTTTTGTGCGCGTTGTTTTTTTTTGTTTTTTTTTCTGATACGAGTAAGTATTGTTTTTAAACATGCACTCCGTATCCACTCCGTTCAAGTCTTCCGGTTTGAAAATGACTGGGTCACCTAAAGTTACTTGCCCGAGTTAGGAAGGTAACATTAAAAACAAAGTTTAGTATTTTAAAATTCTGTTCCACCGGTTAGCTGTAGAATCATTCAAAATATACCAGTTCTCCGGAACTGAATAGGTTGATCATATCTTCGTATCTCATCTCCCTTTAACCTAAATCATGTATATTGAGATGTGAATGGTGCTTCGATTACATCTGGTAATATGTCAATAGATTTTCTGGTTATAATTTGAGTGAAATAATTTAGCATTTAAGTAATTTTGGTTCTTTTACACTATGCATAGCCGATGTTATTTTGTTTCTTTGTGCAAATATAAAAGTATTCAATGGTTTCATTTTCCAGCAAATTCTTAGCCTTTTGATTGTAAGATCTTTTTCCGTTATAAACGTCATCTGATGATGCTTTTGCTCTTTGAATATTTGTATTAAACCATTGGGTATGTCATGTGTTTTTGCATGTTTCTATGTCGTCACTGTCATCATTGAGTGCCACTGGTTCTCCTCCTGAGTTGTATAAACTCGTTTGAGGGAAATCTGTCTTCTTTAACTTGTGTAATGTTTATCCCTTAACCATTTATTCATTTCAGGGCATTTTTATGTCCCATTTAATTTGTTTCCACAATTTAATGATATTTGTCTAAGCAACTAGACTTTCATGGTAAATGTAAAGCTGTATTAAATAATGTTCTTTGGCAGCCATTTGAAGTAACAGAAGAACATGTATAAACGATTTCATATTTATGTCATATTTTGTCATTCATATGGTTGATTCCAAGACAACTACGTATGTGATCAGTCGCCATATGCTGTTTTAAATCTACCTTCTTATTCTCTTTTCGTTGAATCATTGTAACTGACCTTGTAACATATATGAGATCTTGAAATTGTATTGTATATTTAGCCGCATACAATTCATAACCAAACTGAATACGTATTTTATTTCCTCCTAATAAAGCAAGTTTTCAATCCATTAAGCTATCATGGCTGATGAGGTTTATTGCTATGTTAACATCAATAACAGTAATCTGACAATCTGCATCGTTTCTAAATCATGATATGATATCTATTTATTTTTAAATCAGTATATCAACAGTTTAATTGTGTTTGATATGTTTTTGTTTTATAACACACCTTTCACCACACTTTTAAATCATCCAAACTTGTATAGAAATATGTATTATGTTTTGATACTAACATTATTGCTTTCATTCTAAATTCATTAAATATTTATAGCAACGCGCTGAAAATTGTTGAATTCAATTCTTGTTGTTCGTCCGTCGAGTTGACGAGGACCACTCTAGTCATCCGAGGGTTGGAGGGGCTGGTTCTGTTCTGTGCGTGTGCAGGTGGCTGATGAGGCCAATTCTTCCAAGGAAGGTTCGTTTGCACAAGGGACAAGGGATGAGTGGGACATCTCCAGGAGGGTTGGTGGCACGGGCTTTTCTGGCTTGTCTCTTGAGCTCTGCGGCTGCTGTCCTGCTAGATTCGCACAACTTGGAGTCTTTGTGCACGGAGGAACGCCAAGTGACTCGATCGCTTGCTGTTTGCTCCCAGGAATCAGGGTTTATGTTGAACGTTTTCAAGGCAGCTTTCAGACTGTCTTTGAAGTGTTTCTTCTGACCTCCGTGGGATCGTTGTCCTTGCTGAAGCTCGCCATAAAAGAGTCTCTTAGGCTGCCGGTGGTCTGGCATGCGTACAACATGTCCCGCCCAGCGTAGCTGGGACTGCATCAAGATGGTGTGGATGCTGGGAAGACCTGCTTGGTCGAGTACCTCAGTGTCTGGAACCTTGTCCTGCCACTTGATGTTGAGGATTTTCCTGAGGCATGTGGTATAAAAGTGGTTCAACTTCCTGGGGTGGCGTTGGTACACCGTCCACGTTTCGCATGCGTAAAGTAGTGTGGGGAGCACAACTGTCTTGTAGACGTTTAGTTTGGTCTCGATGCTGATGCCTCTTCTATTCCAGAAGTTGGCATACAGTCTGCCGAAAGTTGTGCTGGCTCTGGCAATGCGGAGGTTCACCTCGTCGTCAATAGTGACTCTCTGTGACAGTGTGCTGGCAAGGTAGGTGAAGCGGTTCACTACGTTGAGTTTTTGGCCGTTGACGGTGATGTTGGGCTCAACATAGGGCTTTCCAGGGGGCGGCTGATGCAGGACTTCAGTCTTCTTGGTATTGATGGTGAGATCTTAGTTTGTGCAGGCGCTGGAGAACTTGTCCAAGCTGAGTTGCAAGTCGGCTTCTGAGCCAGCGTTGAGGGCGCAGTCATCAGCAAATAAGAATTCCCTGATGGTGTCTGTCATAACCTTGGTTTTCGCTTTAAGTCTCCTGGAGTTGAACAGTTTTCCATCTGTACGGTACCTGATGCCGACTCCAACATCTCCATCTCTAAAAGCATCACTCAGCATGGCGGAGAACAATAGAATGAACAGTGTCGATGCCAGAACACAACCCTGCTTGACGCCATTGGTTACTGGGAATGGCTCAGATGTCTCTCCATTGTCCTGGACTCGTGCCTGCATGCCGTCGTGGTAGCATGTTGAATTCAATACAATGTGACTTACTGACATTATTTATGGTGTGCAATAAAAGTCTAATTTGTCTTCACTAATTGTCTTCCCACTCTAACTGGTCTGGTAAGTTTTTAAAGTTTAATCCCCTCTTTCCTGATATATTTATTTTATGTGCAGAGATTTTAACCCATATGATAATGAACAAACATAGATATCACAGGTATAGAGATAAATAATACTGGTATAGAGATAAATAATAGAGATAATTAATACAGATATAGAGATAAATAACACTAGTATAGAGATAAATAATACTAGTATATAGATAAATAATACTGATATAGAGATAAAAAATACTGATATAGAGAAAAATTATACTGGTATAGAGATAAATAATTGAGATAAATAATACTGGCATAGAGATAAATAATACCAGTATAGAGATAAATAATACTGGTATAGAGACCAAAAATACTGGCATAGAGATAAATAATAGAGATAAATAATACTGGTATAGAGATAAATAATACAGGTATAGAGATAAATATAGAGATAAATAATACTGGTATAGAGATAAATGATAAAGATAAATAATAATGGTATATAGATAAAAAAAAAATACTGGTATAGAGATAAATAATGCTAGTATAGAGATAAAAAATACAGGTATAGAAATAAAATAATAGTGATAAATAATAATGGTATGGAGATAAAAAAAAATACTGTTATAGAGATAAATATTAGAGATAAATAAAACAGATATTGGGATAAATACCACGGGTATAGAGATAAATAACAGAGATAAATAATAATGGTATAGAGATAAATAATACAGGCACAGATATAAAAATAGAGATAAATAATATTGGTACAGAGATAAATAATAATGATACAGAGATAAATAATATAGGTATAGAGATAAATAATACTGGTATAGAGATAAATAATACAGGTATAGAGATAAATAATAGAGATAAATAATAATGGTAAAGAGATAAATAATACAGGTTATTTTATATCACAATATGCGGATGACGTATCCCATAATTTTGAAGGTTCTGAGAAATTCCCAAAATCAGCACTATATATTATCATCCAGTTTCCACAGTACCGTGGTCGAAGTTTTAGTATCGAAGAAAATAATAACAAAGTCAATATTGGTTTTGGTATTATAACTGTATGTAAAACTAAATTCTGCATAGAGAGTAGGGCTCGAACTGGGACTACACAGATTTGTTTTTGTTGGCATAAAATGTTTGTTTAATTTGGAAACAACGAATATTCTTAACTATCATTCTTTAGTTAGGGAAAATGAAATTTACTGAGTGGTCAAAATGACGTTTAACACCTCTGTCTGCGTGGGTTCGAGTCTCGGGCTCGGCAAATGTCGATATGTGAAAACGCTTGCCAGTAGCTTCTCGTGGGTCGGTGGTTCTTTCCGGGGTTTTCCCGGGTTCTTCCTCCACCATTAATACTGGACGCCATGTATAGCCTATCTTGTGCTGAAAAATGGCGTTAAACCCTATAACAACAACAACAACAACAAAAGTTGATTAAGTGACAATATTGGGCATGAAAAACAGCACAGTTATAGGTGTTGATTTGGGAAGAAAAAAATCGTAGAAGGTGGATTTTGTACGAAAATTTGATATACTGAGTGGTCTTGTAACATTGTCAGCCAAATACTTAACTGTTTAATCAGTGTATAAATATATACCTTTTTTTTCTCCTTAATTTTCTGTTTCTTTTTCGGTTGCATGTCATAAAAGAAGCAATGTATTATTGAAACAGGAATGATGTATGTTTATATATATAATTTTAAATATACGCCAAACAGAACGGAAAGTGCTATCCCTGGATTCTATAGAAGAATGCTTGATAATAGTAGGCAGAATTAATATTTAATACAAACAATACTATCACACAGGTTAGAGAATTTTTAATTCGTACTCTACGGAGATTCGAACCCTGGTCCGCGGGTAAACAGCACCCATCGCCTTGCCTGCACGCACCAGCCCATATTCCGTCACGACTAAGCACGCATCACCAAAAAGTGATGGTGCTGCATCGGTGTTATATGCACTCGTGCGTAGCAGACACACTGGCATGACGACCCGATAAGTAATTCTCATCTATCTACACAGTCGTAAACAGCACCCATCGCCTTGCCTGCACGCACCAGCCCATATTCCGTCACGACTAAGCACGCATCACCAAAAAGTGATGGTGCTGCATCGGTGTTATATGCACTCGTGCGTAGCAGACACACTGGCATGACGACCCGATAAGTAATTCTCATCTATCTACACAGTCGTAAACAGCACCCATCGCCTTGCCTGCACGCACCAGCCCATATTCCGTCACGACTAAGCACGCATCACCAAAAAGTGATGGTGCTGCATCGGTGTTATATGCACTCGTGCGTAGCAGACACACTGGCATGACGACCCGATAAGTAATTCTCATCTATCTACACAGTCGTTCCGGATTCCTAACAATTCTCTAACCTGTATGATAGTATTATTTGTATTAAATATTAATTCTGCCTTCTATTATCAAGCATTCTTCTATTGAATCCGGGGATAGCACTTTCCGTTCTGTCTGGTGTATATTTATAATTCTATATAATTAAGCCTGTATACCTTGATTTCTTTCATAGGAATCCGGAACGACTGTGTAGATAGATGAGAATTACTTACCGGGTCGTCATGCGAGTGTGTCTGCTACGCACGAGTGCATATAACACCGATTCAGCACCATCATTTTTTTGGTGATGCGTACTTAGTCGTGACGGAATATGGGTTGGTGCGTGCAGGCAAGACGATGGGTGCCGTTTACCCGCGGACCTGGGTTCGAATCTCCGTAGAGTACGAATTAAAAATTCTCTAACCTGTATGATAGTATTATTTGTATTATATATATATATATATATATATATATCTTTCCTTCAGTTTTGTATTCTTCATATCATACATAAAATATTCCCTGATGCAAATGGTAAAATAATTAAATTTTAATCATATTCATATTGCAAATAAATTTTTGGAATACTTCAAATATAACTGTGAATGGTTACAATTTGTTTTGGAATTTAATATAGTTGACTTCAGCTGCTTTACATGTAAACTGTTTCATATAACTTGTATACCTGTTACTATCATGCAGGACCGCTCCGGTGGCCTAGTGGTTAGAGCGTCCGCCTCGGATGCGGGAGGTCGTGGTTTCGAACCTCGGCCGAGTCATACCAAAGATATATAAAAATGGTAATAACGGCTGCCTCGCCAGGCGCTCAGCATTAAAAGGTTAGTGTTAGAGCTGGTCGGACTGGTGTCAGGATAATGTGACTGGGTGGGACATCGTGCTATATATCTACGGCATGATGCGCCAGTGCTATACATCACTATAAACTGCCACACTGCAGACATCGTAGTGAAAAATTGTTAAGCTACTTTAAAAAATCCAAAAACGCACAACACACATACTGTCATGCAACGTATGCAGCTTTACAAAGTGCATCCAAAATATATATTAGGTTAATATTTACAAATAGCACATTTTTAGATACCTAATAACTCTCACATATAGATATTTACTTCAGGGTCAAGTCATGTACCAGTGAAAGTAACCACTTATAGTCGCAGCCAGGAAAGATGTCAGGTGGGGGTTGGGGAACGGCTATCGCATCTTTTAAATTTCGTCCTAATGGTTAGTACCTCACCCACACCCCCTCCTCTTCCCAGGGCCGACAAGGGGTGGGGGTGGGGGTGGGGGTGGGGTGGTGGGCAACCGGGGATTTATCCCCGGGGTCTGGGCCCGTAAGGGGCCCCGGGCCGAGCAACACTTTTTAATTTTATAATTAAAGAGTTTGTTTGAACAAGAACTAGAAGAGGCCAGGATGTTTCTTACCCCAGGGCCCGTGATCGCTCTCTACGGCCCTGCCTCTTCCCAGTCTCTGTGATCTTTGGTACGGAACGTTCAAGTTTTAAGGAAGACACGAGCAGCATAAAAAACATGACGGCCAATTGGAAAAGATGTGTATGTGTGTGTGTGTGTGATTAAATTAAACTAAATTGTAGCCACTGAGGTTAATGATATAAATTATTATATAAACCGTTAAAGAAGCAAAACATGACACTAAGAAGAAAATAATATTTTTACAAGTACGGATAAAAAAAAAAATGGATTTGGAAACTAAAAAATCTTTTCAAACCAGTTCCGTCAATTTTTTTTTTATTACTCCAAACAAATTATACTGCATTTTCGTTGTACTCTGACATGGTCCAATTTGCGTCTCTGTAAAACATACAAAATGCGGTATGTAATTTATATAACTTCTAATATTTGGTTCTTTATGAGTTTGAAACAAATTTCGCCTTGCTTTTAGAATCATCTATTTACACTGGTGATCTTTCATGTTAAACATGTTGATTAAAAAAAAATTATAAGGGCATTACAATCAGCGTAATGCCTAAGCATGTTGTTAACAAAGGAATGGTTATGCCTGGTTAAATCCAATTTGCTTGAATTACCTAAAAATGAACGTGTATTCAGTACCAAATAATAACATGACACAATAGCTCAAGAATCTCAAATAATAGATAGCGTTAGTTCTAATAAATAACCTATCACTATCTACATCATACAACTACTCTGCAATATTGCCAGAAAACAAATGATTGAATTGTTCCACACATCATATTGACGAGCTATCTACAGCAGCATATTCCCTTTTCTGACCCCCAAAATCACTCATTTTCAGTCGAAACAAGTCACTAAAATGCGATGACGTTATTGAATTTGGAATGAAACACAGAAAAAAGGAAACAATGAGCCTATGGATATCAACAAATATGGCAGATCTCATTTTTCGACGGGAAATAAAATACACGATCACCTAAACGAATCTTTACGAAGCTGTTTCAAGCATAAACAATCGCACGCGAGCCATTAATTTCAATCCGCAGCATAGCACCCGCCCCTAGATAAGTACAGGGAAGTAAATCATTAAAAGTTAAATTTTCATTCAAGAGTTAAGCTTAATTGTCGATACATTTTCTCAATACGTGCACATTCCGACTTTGACAACCGTAGGAGTGGCAAGTTGAAGTTTTTTTTTTTTAAATCATGGGATCAGCTGTGCTGCTGCTGAGATTTTTCATACTCGAGCTTTTAAAAACCTTGGGAAAGTGTTCGTCCGTCAGTCCGCCTGTATAACGCTTTCCTATATTAGTTTATCAGTGTTTGGAAATCAAGTGAATTATGGTTACAATTTACTCGTCGAAGTTGCAACCAGGTGCTGGATGGTGTAACCTTTTTTGTTTCGTCTCCTATTGTCTCAGGGTGGGGATCAAATGATGAAATATAAACGCAAATGACGTGATCTAAAATATATTGCTCATCTTTACATATGCATTCATGGTAATACGATACATGATATCTGCGATGAATATGGGTACATCTAGACCCAGGGCTAGGTTGTTGAGAGGGGGTTGGGTTGGGTAGGTAATGGGATAATATCAAATATCGACATTTATTAATTTGAAGAGGTGAATTTACATGTCCTTCAGTATCAATGATGAATGCAATCCAGAAATAGCAGTACTTCTGCTTTTGGAAAATATTTGTCACGAAATGCATGCAAATTTATTATTTCCTAAATTTTCTGATTTTTATTTCAAATTAATTAGAGTGGACTGACATTGCGAATTTGGGAAAGAAATGTGGATATGGTCCGAGTAAAGCGAACGTTTACACCTATTGGAAAAAAGAACTTTGACTCGTATGCTAAGTTATGGACAATAAAACTAAAATTCTGTTTGCAAAACGCGTATGCAACTGATGCGAATATAAAGACGAAAAGTCGCATCCAATCACTGATTTAAGAATTTTTTCAATATAATTGCATGATACTTGAACAAGGTACACGGTTTCAATTGTCTACCAAAAGTGGATTTTCCTTTTTTGTGCTACTGAGGTTTTCAAATAAAAAAAAACAAAAACATCCCCAAACGAATTCCTTGTCAGAAAGTAATAAAATGCGTAAAGCACTGAACATTTCCTGAAATGGCTTGAAACTGTAATTAGGTCATATACACATGAATAAAAATACACCAATCAATTTTTCTTTTTTGTCTACCTCAAATGGTTTGCTTTCAGCTATGCTATCAAGGATTTGACTAAAATAACCTGTCTAGATGTGCAAGTTGGGCCTGAGAGTGCTCACTTGGATAGCAACCGTCTAAAAGCCAAATGCAAGCCTTTCTTTTTCAGTTTATTTTTGTTTTTATTTTACACCTAATTAGGCTTCAAATATTCCAACAAGTTTGATTAAATCTGAGTCTTAAATATGGCTTCCAGAGTTGTAGCTAGGTTAACCAATCAGGTGCATGATTGCTTCATTAATATGCATAGGTTTTGGTCATTAATTCATTAATGAACTTGGAGATTTTTGTTATATAAACCTATATTTAAAGATTGATTCAAACAGGATGAGAAATGGTCTCAAGCACTTGTTGTGAGATGAATGCATGACGGATGATGGATGCAGGCACATACCATCTATACTTGCTAATAAGAAGAGTCCAACTTCAAAATGCACAGACCCAAATCTGCCGTCACATAATGTGCTGGCAGATCTGGGTCTGTGCAGTTTGTTAAGTGTAATCACTAGAACAAACAATATAGACCATGATTTGCCAATGCAGTATGCTATGGCAGATCTGGATCTATGTTTTTTGTATTTTGACTCGAGTTATTAGCGAGTACCATAAGCTCACTTGACTTTATGGCCTCTAATGCCACGTCAGCTAAAACACTGCTAAGATGGCCTAAAATTCTAACTAAGCGAGCTAAAACACTGCTAAGATGGCCTAAAATTCTAACTAAGCGAGCTAAAACATTGCTATGATGGCCTAAAATTCTAACTAAGCGAGCTAAAACATTGCTATGATGGCCTAAAATTCTAACTAAGCGAGCTAAAACATTGCTATGATGGCCTAAAATTCTAACTAAGCGAGCTAAAACATGCTAAGATGGCCTAAAATTCTAACTAAGCGAGCTAAAACAATGCTATGATGGCCTAAAATTCTAACTAGCGAGCTAAAACAATGCTAAGATGGCCTAAAATTCTAACTAAGCGAGCTAAAACATTGCTATGATGGCCTAAAATTCTAACTAAGCGAGCTAAAACAATGCTATGATGGCCTAAAATTCTAACTAGGTGAGCTACCAATGAATTCATTTGTTTAACTTCACTGGTTTTCACTTCATCTTCCTACCAAGGGTTTCTGTGAAGAAAAAAGTCCAAAAACTTCAAATACGTGTAAAAACAAAGAAACTGCTTTATTGGCTTGAAAATCAAATCAGGTCAACTACATATACACACAAAATTATGTTCCCCAAATTTCATTAGTCTAAGTGGTTTTTGTAAAATGGTTCTGACAAGCTTCTTGGGATGGACATTTCATATGGATGTACAAACAGACAAGACCAAATCACAATGCCCTTGCTGCAAGCAGTGGAAGCACGAATCAAGTCATATTTGTTCATGGTCTGAAAGTGAAATTTTATTATGCTGAAATGTGAAGATAAGTTCCTACAGTATGTCTTAATTATTCAAATTTAACTAGAAAATCTGTACATGAAATTCATATTTTTTTAAAAGTAAATATACAATTTGTACACAACAGTCTTATAAGTACAAAAACTATACGTGCATTTCATAACAATTATTCATTTACATATATTATCTTTAATGTCTACATGAGGCATGTGCAACCTACAGTCTGTGACTTAGTTTCATCTTGAAGCTATTACTTTTGACAAGCACAGATTGGAGATCTAGGGATTCTAGCAACTACCACGCTCAACATGGGAAAATATCCAGTAACATTTACAGAATTCCTAGCCACAATCTCACAAACGTAGGTGCGAAAGATTCAGTTTAAATACTTTCAACAGTTTCAGGGTTATGTTCCTGAAACATAAATTGTTATGGACAGAGAGAGAGACGTACCAATTGCTACATCCCCTCATACTAAGTACAGGAGATAATAGAGGAAGGTTACATTTTTATATATAAAAAAAGAATTGATAATATAAGAGGGTCCATATCACAGACAATTTTAGATCAGTATCCTTATTTTTAATTTTGTGTCTTTGATATATTAATACGTTCATTTTTAGTGTGCATTGCATGTAATATGACAGTAACTGGTTTATAATTACACTGTGCTACAATCACCTCTACTAGAGGATTCATTTAAGTACGAACAGCTTCTCCAAACCAGCCAGCTGCAAGACTGAGCACATTGGATATGAGTCAGCTGTTGAAGGATTGATTATGACGATTATGAAATGTGCAAAAGTTTACCTGAATATATAGAATATTTTCCGCTGTAGCGGATGAGACAGAACAAGGATATCAAACAGGTAAATATTGAAATTCAGTAGATTGGCTTCTATATCAGTAGGATTTCTTCAGCATGAACCAGAGTACTGTCAATTTAATGAAAAAGGAAGAGTTGCATATTTCATAGTTCATCACAAACACTTTTATTTTAGTAAAATCCTCAAGCATGTTTAATTTTCTTCAGAAGTTTACTGATTAGTGTCTACTTATCACATTCATCATAATTATACAAGTTTACTGATTAATGTCTACTAATCACATTCATCATAATTATAAAAGTTTACTGATTAGTGTCTACTTATCACATTCATCATAATTATACAAGTTTACTGATTAGTGTCTACTAATCACATTCATCATAATTATAAAAGTTTACTGATTAGTGTCTACTTATCACATTCATCATAATTATACAAGTTTACTGATTAGTGTCTACTAATCACATTCATCATAATTATAAAAGTTTACTGATTAGTGTCTACTTATCACATTCATCATAATTATACAAGTTTACTGATTAGTGTCTACTAATCACATTCATCATAATTATAAAAGTTTACTGACACTTCGGTCCTAAGACGTTTTGGCTATGGATGTTTTGGCCCAAAGATAATTCAGCCCTAAGACAATTTGGCCCCAGACATTTCGGCACTATATTTCAATATAATATTAATTTATTTTGACAATAATTTTTTTAAATACAAAGTTTGACTATTTTTAACATTTTGTGTTAGAATTAAAAAAAAAAAACAACAACAATTATTTGAACTGGTTAAGTTAATATTATTAAAAGAATACAATATTTTGGAGGGAAATATTATGAAAGAATGGGAAACAAGCTATCAGACAAACCTCAATGGGTGAAAGCAGTTTTTTACGATTTAGCAAAGATTTTCCAATAAATATTTAAATTACTAAATACAGAAAGGCCAGGAATATCTAAATTCAACATTTACTGTACATTTAGATAGCAAACAATTATATAAACAAAAACATGTGAATCACATTACCACACACTTCACAAACGCAATGTCTATTGGTATATATCAACTGTGTCTTTCATGCGGTGATACTTCCAGTGTAAATTTGTGCAATCTAATGTCTTCCACTCTCCATTGTTGTACTTATCATGTGCCTTCTCAATCTTTCTGTCCATACAAGTTTACACTTGATGCTATATCGAATGACAGCCTGTTCCAGACCTGCCAACCCTGACGAGTCCGTCTCAGTAAGGCAGTTGATTTTTTTCCGTAAGTTTGACCAGTTTTCAGTAAGGTGTAAAAAAAAGTGTAATAATCTGCTACTGTAAAGCTCGATAACGTAATTAAAAGTTTGGTATTCGAAACATGCAGCGAAAATAAACATTATGTTCAATTGAAAAGTTTGTAAAGTACACGTAGACTTTATTTACCACTAGTACAGTTGCACAAACTCAAGTTCCAAACCCTATGCAGCTCAATGGATTGTTGCTATCTTTCAACTCGACGTAATTCTTATATTTCTCCATTTCACATGACAACGGCAATCATATCTCCCGCCACGAGTCATACTCAAATTGGCACGTGATGTCCAATAAACGTAATTGTGTCCCTTCCAGCTTTTTATTCACAAGAATCTGAATATTCCTTTTTATTCTTTGGCGTTGATTACTAATACTTTTCAAGGGGCTTATTTTCCCTTTCGTCTTAAGGTGGCAGGGTACAGTTTCGTAAATTGGCCCCTGGTAAATTTCTTAACTTAAGGCTATGGTGTGACTTTTTCAGCTATTATTGTTTACTAATTAAAGATATGGATATATTTGTGAACTAGGTGTTTCGGGTTTGTGTTGTTCTTGAAATTGATGTCAGGCATGTACACCTTCCATAGTTACTCTGTAGTATGTTGATAGTGAAATACCAATGGTCGGCTAGGAAGAAGAGCTAGCCTCCCATAGCAGTAAACACATGGGTTTGGGGCAAGTAGAATATCTCAAAAACGGCTTGGATGACAACTATTTTCAGTTGCATCAGCCTGTTTAGTACACAGTTTTTGCAGAATTGGAAAAGGGATTGTGTTTGCAATGTGAGCATCACATGGTGTCAAAAATGACCTTCTGACATGAAAATTGCAGATATAAATTTGGGGTTGGGGTGCATAAACTTCTTCTGCTATGAACTGCCATTGACTTCTCTGGTCAAGTGGATAATATTCTTATGCTTTGTTTTAATATAGGTATCTAAAAATATGGACCTTTTTGACCTCACTTGTGTATTTGATTTCTTATGATTTTTTTTATACTAGGTCACTGATTGTGGCATTAAATTTGTACATAAAAACTGGCCCCTGCCCCCTTAAACATGCATCTCTTGCAGGACGCCATTTTTAAAAAAGTCTATAATCAACAGTTTGATCATGCAGAAACTTCGCATGAACAAATAGGTGCAGTTTAAAGCGTCTGAGATGCTGCTTTAAAGTCAGTCTGGTTCCCTGACTAATTTCACTAATTCTAATATCTAACAATGATGAACAAATTTTCTAAATTTGTCAGCAATGATCATTTTTGCATAGTTTTTACTTTTATGCCATAAGTCTGTATTTTAAGGGTAATTTTCGTAAGACTTACGGCAAAATCATAAGGGTTGGCTGGTCTGCTATTCTGACACAAACTGCAAGTTCACATTCAAAACAACTGCTTGAAGACAATGCACAAGACCTTAATATCACAAAAGGCTCAACAAAACATAAATAATCAGTACACTGTACAGTAATTTACAACAATTAGTCAATATTTCAAGTACATTGTAGAACAGTGATGTAGGAGATTAAAACTACTCTAAGGTGGGGGGGGGGCATCATATACTATTCCAGATGTTACTTATTTTGCTAAAACTTATTTTGCTAAAACTCCTTTTGAAACATCAAATTACAGACAAACCCTATTAAGTCTTTAATTAGCATATACCACAAAAGACTAGAAAGACCCCTGGTTGGAGAAAAAACCTTATTAGTCAATAGTAGATGCCTAATGCCTTGTAAGTCTTTAATTAGTGTATACTGCAAAAGACTGGAAAGACACTTCACAGCAATAACAAAACCCCCACCATTTAGAAGTCATATTTATTATTAATTCTTAAAAGTTTTTATAAAATATGAAGAGATGTGTAATGCCTTTTAAGCCTTCTGATTAGCATATACCTCATGCTGACAAAAATCCCACCATTTATGAGTCATCTTATAATCGTCTGATAATTGTAAAAAGATTTCATAATTATTTTTTATTAAGCAGTTTTTAATGGAAACAAATTTAATTATATCGATTGCATTTATTTCATCTCAATGAAAGATCAAGGTCAAAACATCTTGCTTCTTTTGGGCTTGAATCGTCTATCTACTAAGAGACAAAATGTCTTAAGGCTGAAGTGTCAATCTACTTAGGGCCGAAAGGTCATTAAAAATTTCCATGCTTACAAGGCTCTCAGTTGTTTCCTGGTCCAGATTTCCTCTGTGTGATGGTTTCTGAACATTTCTAGTGATATTGTTCATCCCTGATAAACCACTGTAAACCTACTTTGCATGAAACACACAATGTAAACTCAGGACCTTAGCTGCTCACCTGCATCACAGTTGAACTTATTGCAATATTTTTAGACAATGTTTAATTGGCATTGGAAGAAGTGCCTAATTTTGTGTTATTAAATGAATAAAAGAATGACAAGAGCTTTCTGGAAATAATACCCTTAAAACATCTTGGAAAAAGACAATACTAATTAAATAAGAAAAATAATCAAAATGCATATACATTTATGCTGAAATAAGTTTTTGGTCCATCTTTTTTTATCTCCCCTCTATTAAAGGTCACACAACCTTTTAATCGAAGTCTCCCAAACTATGATAGACCACCTTTGATACCTTTATTACTAATATCAACTCAAAATATATTGCATTTGATCTGAAACTCTCCAAATTAACAACAAATAAGATACTCAAATGATAGCTTGTTGTGTATGTATGTCAGCCACTGATTAACAATTCCTGAATGGATTATTCAGCTTGCTTCAATTTACCAGCTGTTGTACTTATGGAACAGCTGAGGTCCACAGTAGACTGGTTGTGAAATGCTTCTGTAATGTGAGGACAGAATGTATAAAAAAAACAAACCTTTTTTCCCCCAATTTGTTTTATCTTTTAATTTTCAAAGTGGTAGATTTCAGATATAAAACTGAATGTGTGGTTGACCACTTTTAAAATAGAATGTCTGTCCTACTGCTGGTAGAATCACATGTATGACATATGCTAACAAATTAGGAACAAGGAGTTAAAAAAGAAAATGGATGTATAGGTTCCATAGAAAATCAATATTTGCCATCTTGAAAAAGCCACATCTGCCAAAAGAATCAGATAAAATAAATTTAATATTCATGATCACACCAATTTCACACCCAATATCAAATTTGGTTGTATTCCATCAAATCTTAGTAAAGTTGGGCTGTGACAACCAAATTTAGGATTATAAGCTATTAAGTAAATGATATCATGAAGTTCTGAAAATCAAACCTATTCAAAGTCCTATCAATATGGAGATCCACACCAAATATAACTGAAATCCAACATACTATGGTAAAGTTGTTTTGTGGAAATTTAAGTCTGAAGGACATGCAATCATAGGACATAATTCCTTTAAATCATGGAAATCAGTTTACGGTCTAGTCAATATAAAATCCCATAATAAATTTGTCTGAATTCAATAAAATTTGGTAATGTTATCCCAGGAAAACGATAAAGTCAGGAGGATGGGCAATTAGAGGCAATAAATCAATAAGGGGCAAGTAAATGATGCTTAAAATCAAACTTCTTCAATGTATCATCAATATACAGCTGTATAACAAATTTGTTCCAAGTCCAAAAATCCTTGGAAAAACTGCAGAAAGGATTTTTAATGTCATAAGTCATTGGGGGCAATGACACATGTAAATAATGACAAAATAGTTGGAATTCAAACTGTCTAGAGCTCACAGCAATATAAAGCGGCACAATAAATTTAGTGAAAATCCATCGATTCTCAGTAAAGTTCTCTTGTGGAAATGAAATTGTTTACGACTAGAGGAATGCGCAGAATAATGAAAAAACACACGACAACATAATAACTTTATGTCTCTACTAACTTCACTGAATGTCTTGATTATGTCAACATAAAACCTCGATAAAATGCATACCTTTTATGACAAGTACAGCCATTTTAAAATAAGGGAAGGGGTTGCATCTCACACCAACATACAATGCTTTAACCAAAAAATTTAACAGTGTTTATTATCCCCGTTTGGACAA
Organism: Megalonaias nervosa; assembly: GCA_016617855.1. Classification (NCBI taxonomy): domain Eukaryota; kingdom Metazoa; phylum Mollusca; class Bivalvia; order Unionida; family Unionidae; genus Megalonaias; species Megalonaias nervosa. Next base: position 75,295 of record JAECUM010002571.1, read on the forward strand.
GTGTTTATTATCTCCATTTAGATAAGTGTTTATTATCTCCACTTAGACAAGTGTTTATTATCCCCACTTGGACAAGTGTTTATTATCCCCACTTGGACAAGTGTTTATTATCCCCATTTGGACAAGTGTTTATTATCTCCATTTAGACAAGTGTTTATTATCCCTACTTGGACAAGTGTTTATTATGACCATTTGGAAAAGTGTTTATCATTCCAACTTAAGGAAAAAGAATTTCCCGGGTTTCCTCACTGGTTATACTGGCTATTTAAAAAAGACCTTGTATATCTTAGGTATTGTTCAAAGAACCTTTAATTCCCTTTATTTTGGTGTATGATTGATGGGTGTAATATGGGTTATAGAGTATACTGCTTGGCCTTACTCCAGATGTGCACCTTTAAAAAAAGTGCTAGCTCCACTTGGTCATTTTCACTTCCTGAACTTCAGAGGTAAATTGTCAAAAAAAGAGCCAATAACTTTTTTTACATTTTATATATTTGATAATTCATTCACTGCACTTTCAGAAGCTGGTATTGTCTAGTCTGGCAAAATTCATTTTCCCTAGTTTAATAGCTGCAAAGGATAGTGTACTTTCGACAAATTCAGGCTGATTTTTGGAGCACAAGGGAGCAGTCATTTTAGTTAGCAGTGTGCTAAGATCATTTACAATTTCCAAAAGTACAATATCCAAAGAAATGTCAGCGACATTACATCAAAGTAGTACAGAGGTATGCCAACATTCTCTCCACTGTGCATGCTCTAAATGCAAACAACTTCACCTTACATACGTCACTCTCTCAAAAGTACATAATATCTGGTGAGCGCCATCTTATTACAAAACACCCACACCCCCAATGACTTGATATAATATTTTCCAAAAGGTAATTTCATTTGCAACTTTGAGGTCAATCCTATGAATCAAATGCATGCATGCCAATTACTGCCATTCGGACCAACTTGGCTATTTACAAAAGAAAGATCGACCAGGAAGGTGCAAATGCAATAAACTATTTTTTCATTTATAACTTCTTTGTCAATTCAATTGTAGAAATAACTGAGGTGGTCTGAATAGATTGCACTTTTAAGTTTTGCTGATAAATCTGTGACAAATAAAATTTAAAAGTTGCATTCGAGGCATATTTTTGTCTTGCAGAAATCTGAGGTATACTCTTGTCTTGCAGAAATAGCCAAGGTGGTCCGAATGAGGTAATTTGGGTAGTAATCAACTTGTTCCACTCCATCGAAACACATACACCTGAAAAATGTTGGTATTGATACAAGCACACATCAGGAAGAGATAGCTGCACCTTACTGTAAGAAATTAAGACATGATTCACCAACATGACTTACATCTGTGATCGAAAGTGTATGGTCACATGGTTCTGTAAATCTGATTTAAGCATGATCAATCAAATGTCTGAAAACCAAACTTCAGCCATTGGTGATTTAAGTTTGATCAATTATACATCTTTAAACCAAACTACAGCCATTTGGTAAAATTAAGGCCTTGAACTTGCAATAGCTTAAAATATACTACAATGTGTCATCCCTTACTTTTTAAGGAAGCTTAAAAATTGTTCAATTTTACAGGATTCCTAGACATTTGTTTTGATGATGATAACTTTTTATGAACCAGTAAATACATCATATAATCTCTGCTTCGCATCCATCAGTCATTATGAAGTCTGATGAATCATTTAAGATTTCATACTAACTTCGCATTAGCCAATATGAAGTTTGATGAATCAGCAAAGATTTCATACTGACCTTGCATTAGTCAATATGATGTTTGATGAAACAGTAAAGATTTCATACTGACCTCGCATTAGTCAATATGACGTTTGAGGAATCAGCAAAAATTTCATACTGACCTCACATTAGTCAATATGAAGTTTGAGGAATCAGCAATGATTTTATACTAACCTCATTAGTCAATATGAAGTTTGAGGAATCAGCAAAGATTTCATACTGACCTCACATTAGTTAATATGAAGTTTGAGGAATCAGCAAAGATTTCATTATGATCTCGCATTAGTCAATATGAAGTTCATAAAACTTCATATTCACCTCAAAAAGGTCATTAACTATACAAAAAAAATAGCTGTAGTAACTGTGTTAAGGTACAGTTTAATCCTATAACATCTGTTTGACACTTTTTATACATTTTGAGATCAAAATGAAGTGCCTTTACAGTCTGACTTCTTGCTCACTCAGTTTGGCTACAACAAATTCGAAAATTGGAGAATGATTATGCCAGAATTTGTGTGATGACAAATTTGTTGCATGACCTACATTCTCTAGCAACCAAGGTATAAAATTCATTGGTATTTAGTAGATAAAGTGTCCATGATATACAGTTGGCTATTCTCTGATCATTACAAACACATGAAGTATTATCTTCCTCCTGAGAATCTGTACCCAAAATTACCAATGATATCAAAGCCAAACATATACCAATAAGTATATGAAAATAAATAATAAAATGTTAAACAAATTTTTATCCAACTGAAAATAACAAGCTTTCAGCAATCAGGTGCATAAAACATTTTTAAAGTTTGGCTCAAAATAGCCTTCATGAAAAAATTATCACAATGCAGTGTTGGTAACTTTCCCTAAAACACCAATCCTTAGTAATCATAATTATTTCTTGTCATTTAAGTTTTTCATGCAGAGAAATTTTTCCATATTAAAAATTGCAAATCAAAGATACCGGTACTTAAAAATATTATAATTAATATTTAAACCTATGATTATTTGTACATTCTCTCTCCCTCCCCCTCCCACACCCTTCAAGTATGAAAAATTAAAGGCAATGTTGCATTATACAAATGAGCAGTACAACAGAACAAAATATCACTATCACTGGTATCAGGATATGCTCTCATCTACTTTCCCGTCTATAACCTGACTGCTGAGATGTCGGACTTTAAAATATTTGTTCACTATAGATTCAAGGTTTCTCCTTGCTTCCTGTTCCTTGTCCAGGTCTCTTCTTAGTTTTTTATGTTCCTGAAAATAAACAGATGGTGACTCAGTTAAGTAAACTTATATCTGGTGAACTTCTGGCTACTGTCAAGAACATTAAACCCGCCCTAGTTGACACCCCTATAGACAGAACACATGGTCAATGGAAACACTTTATGAATCTTTTTTCACTTTATACCTGCTTAATGAGGACAAATATGTATCCATGTAAAGGGTTTAATGGTAGTTCAGCACAATCCAGGCTATTTGATCCATGGATATAGTTACTTGTGCAATATTGCTATAAAGTCATTTTCATGTAAGAATACAGATTTAGAATTTAAAAATCGAAGAAATTTGTATACTTAATCTCTGGGCAAATATAGCACATGGCAAATTATATGGCATATTGCATAATTTATAACAAGGAAAAAATCTTGATGGTAATGGTTCAGTCTTTCAAATTCAATACTTTTCTTGCCATTTCTTTCAAGTTTCATTTTCCTGTTTACTAAATGGCAAGACTTGAACATCAAATAATTCCCATTATTTTCAAAAAAAGATAAAATAAAGGAAATATAGAATAAGCAAAACAAAACAAACCACCAATTCAGTTCTTGGATCAATCTAGCACTGTTGTCTCCATTTCGTGCTACATATTTTTAAAACTTCTGGTTTTGAAAAGACTTGCAGTTTCAAGTTTATTTAATTGCATTTGTTCAACATCAGCTTGATGCAGCCTGTTAGTTTCACAGTCTCCAAATGGGATACAAATACATGTGTATGTCTGTATGTATGTTCATCTCCTAACAGCATGTCAACACAATCCTGCCAATATTGTGGAAACAAAAAATCCGTTTCTAAAAACATTAAGAGAAAATTTGAAAAAAAAAAATGTTAGGAAAATACATTCATCCAAATCAATATCAACTGCAAAGATCATAAAAAGTTGCACAAATATAAAGGTTAAAACTGGCTAAAGTCTTTAGGAAGTTAAAGCCTTCCAAATGAAAGTAAATACAATTGTAGAAATACACGTTTTACAAAATAATGTTTCAAAGCCTGTACAATTTTTTTGTCTCTTTAGTGTCACATTTGTACATATACTAAAAATTTCTATGCAACAAAAGTAGCTGCAAAAAATGCTCAAGCTTTTTTCATATTCATACATGTTTGCTTCGATGCAACGATAATCCTTTATATGGGCAACATACAAGGCCAATAAAGCAAAATATAAACTAAATTAAAGAAAAGCAAAAGAGATGTTCAATGCAACAATGAACAAGATTTCACACTAGAAATTATATTATCAGATGTGTAACTTGTATGTGTATGACAGTTAATTACACACACATTAGTAAATTCAATACATTTCTATTAGAGTAAAGGTTACATTTTTAGAAATTTTAATTGGCACCATATAGCCATTATTATGCTGATGTGCCACTGAAATAAATAATATTACTGACAGGAGATTAGCAGTTCAAATTTAGATATATCTTATATCTATAAATTATAAGAGTATGCAATTTTATAATGCAAGAGAAGATCTATTCTATTTCTGCAGAGTTGAACATTGTGAAACTTGTACACATCCATATTTTCTTGCATCAACCATATGTCTGTTAATCTTATATCTAACATCCACAATACTACCCAATTTATTCCATCTCATGGAACTTACTGTTTCTAGACTCTTCACTTGGTCCCTCAATGAATAAACTGTATCCACAAGAGACCTGTAATAATACATTTTTTAAAAATCAAAAATTAAACAATATCCATAAGAGATCTATAATAATATATTTAAAACAATCAATGAATAAACTGTATCCACAGTAGATCTGTAACAATATATTTTCTTAAAAATCTATGAGTAAACTAAACCCACAAGAGATCTGTAATTAATTTTTTTAAAAATAAATGAATAATCTGTATGCACAAGATATCTGTAATATTTTAAAAATCAATGACTGAACTGAATCCACAAGAGATCTGTAATAACATTTTTAAAAAAATCAATTAAAAAGCTGTATCCACAAGAGATCTGTAATAATATTTTTAAAAAAAATCAACAGCATACTCCTCAGAGACAATACTCTTTGGGAATATATTGCTGCTATCATGAAGTCTTGACCCATAAGTCAATTAACTTTAGTTTTTATTTCCATCTTTAGTTCATTTCCCTGTATTAGTAAAAAAGAACTCTGATTTCTAATACTGTTCTCTATGCGTGCAGTGAATCCTATTTAAAAGGAGCATAAAGGAACCAGGTGTGTTGCATTGTGATTCATCGCAGGGTTCTCTGTCAATGAAATAAAGAGCCCTTGAATTTTTCATCTGTTATGTTATACAAAATCTTCAAATTCTACACCTATGACACACAAGAGCGAAAGACCAGAGTAAATATAATGTAAATTAAGTGACATAAAATTATCAAGGAATATGGATTTCTCCCAATGGAATTTTACCATCAAATTGTCAGCATTGCAGCAGTGGTGTTATCCTACCAAGGGATGGTATCCACTGTGAGGAATGGCAGTCAATAGCAGGTGCATACAATGTATCCTGCTCTCATGACCAGTTGCATATAGCAAGTATCTGTTACAAAAAACATTTCTGCTCCCTCTAATTGTCCTATATAGTGAGCATAAACAAAATGACCACCTGCCTAAAGCAACCAGTGACAGCCATTCCTTAGCCCCAAGGACCAATGTTTGCAGTGAATATAGGGATTTTCCTATAATTTCTTGACTGAGTTCTTGAGGATCTTGGAAACTATGTGCAATAGTGCTAAATTGGCAATTTTTAGAATAGAAAGAAAACTGGACATTAGTGTATTAGTAAGCTCTTAATGTCAATAAGCACAGTACATCTTAAATACCATAATCCAGTCAATAAGCACAGTACATCTTAAATACCATAATCCAGTCAATAAGCACAGCACATCTTAAATACCATAATCCAGTCAATAAGCACAGTACATCTTAAATACCATAATCCAGTCAATAAGCACAGTGCATCTTAAATACCATAATCCAGTCAATAGGCACAGTAGATCTTAAATACCATAATCCAGTCAGTAAGCACAGTACATCTTAAATACCATAATCCAGTCAATAAGCACAGTACATCTTAAATACCATAATCCAGTCAATAGGCACAGTACATCTTAAATACCATAATCCAGTCAATAGGCACAGTAGATCTTAAATACCATAATCCAGTCAGTAAGCACAGTGCATCTTAAATACCATAATCCAGCCAATAAGCAGTCATAAAGTGTGCTTAATTGTCGCTAAAGAGTATATTAGGAATTGTCATATAATCCATCACTGCTTCCCATAAAATGATGAATACTGATATATTTTAATATTTTATTAGATTTTTTCTCTTTTCCTGCTTAGAATGCAAGAATGGAAAAAAAACCTGGGTTACTGTACATGTTATTTAAATCTTCAACAATTTCCACTCAACTGGGAATTTTTGGTCAAAAGTGTAAAATCATATGTTTTGGATTGGGTATTGAAAACCCCAATAAAATCACTGGAGTGACCAGCAGCTGTAAATGTTTGTCTGGTCTGACTTTTAATTGCAACATCAAAATGAGTTTAATGTATCAATCCTTGCACTGTCAATCTACCTACTTGATGCCTTCCTGTAGAGAAAGATATAAAGACCACACATCTACAGTGTATGAAGACTACATCACCCTGGGTAATGTTTACTCTGTGTGTGTGTGTGTGTGTGTGTGATTTGGATTTTTTACATAATTTTAACAATTTTTCATTCATATCGCTACAATGTCTGCAGTGTGGCCATTTATAGTGATATCTAGCACTAGGGGTTCACGACAAAGACATGTGGCATCATGTCCTGCCCAGCCACATTATCCTGACACCAGGCCAAACAGTCATAACATTAACCTTTTAATGCTGAGCGTCAAGCAAGGCAGTTGCAAGTACCATTTTTATAAGTCTCTGGTGTGACTTGGCCGAGGTTTGAACCTGCAATCTTCTGCATCCAAGACAAAAGCTCTAGCCACTTAGGTCACTGGAGTGGTCATAATGTTTACGGGTATAGAAAGTTTTTGATATTGCACAATACCCTCTAAGAGTACTCTGACAACCATGAGAATGGCACTCAAAGGGAGGATCATGGGTAATGTCAAATATATCAATTAAACAGTAACAAGACTAAACCTTTTTTTCACCATACGTGCAACCCCCCCCCCATTCCAAAAAGTACAAATTAATGTTATTTTGTATTTAAACAAGACATGGCAGTATGCCATGATTACAAACCTTGAATAATGAAAATTCATTTTATAATAATGAACCAGCCTCTCTGGAATTTTTTGTTCCAATGAATCAGTTGTGTGTGTGTGTGCATGTGTGTGTGTGTAATTTGGATTTTTAATGTAGCTTAAAAAAATTTCAGTCATATTGCAATGATGTCTGCAATATCACAGTTTATAGTGATGTCTATCATAGGGGTATCATGCCTAAGACATGTAGCATCATGTCCCACCCAGTCACATTATCCTGACACCATGCCGACTAAACTTAACTCTAACCTCTTTATGCTGAGCACCAAGCAAGACAGCTGTTAGCACCATTTTTATAAGTCTTTGGTTTGATATGGCCTGGGTTCAAACCTGCAACATCCTGCATCCAAGGCAGATGCTCTAACCACTTAGGCCACTGGAGTGGTCTCCAATCAGTCAGACAGATACAACCTGTATGACTCAGTGAACACAAGTCTGAGAAAATGACCTAAGAGCAAACCCGAACCAAGAGAAGTTGAAAACAATGCAACAGGTAGCACATATCACTGATTAATGAAATACAGGTCACAGTGACCTATATGTTCAATTATGTCTGTAGTACTCATTTGATACAATTACATAACAAGTAACATAACTCCATAGGCAAAATAGTACCTGAGAAAAGCCAAGATCACAGGACTAAGAGATGTAGGTTACAGTGACATAAATTTCACTAAAAGGTGTAGTGTCCAACATGCTGCATCTACATGAAATACAGTCTGAGAAAATGACCTAAATAAAAACATACCCTAGTGAAACGGAACTAACCACAAAGATCACCCAAAGTGGAGTGAAAGGTGTGGTACTCCACAAGATGCATCTACATGCCAACATATGTGACTTTACATTAGTATGTGAGAAAAATGTTTGGACACAAACCTTAACCAAGAGAAAAATCTGAAGTAAACACAAAATTAAACCAAGATCATCAGATTATGAAATATATGTCACACTTAGTTCTGTACTTTCTATGATGCAATCACAAGCCAAGTAATATGACTCCATAGGCAAAAGTACAGGAAAACAATGAGGTAAATGCAAATATTAACCAGTATCACTGGACTGTGAAATATTTGTCATAATGATGTAATTTTTTAAGAAAATGATGCTTCTATGAGTAATAGTGTCTGAGACAACGACCTAAATGTCAACCATAACATAGTAAAACTGAACTCAATGCAAAGGTAACCAAAATCTTTGGATGATGAAATATAGGTCAATGTGACCTAGTTTGCACTGATAGCTGTATTCCTCTTCATGATGCAATTACATTCTAATTTTATGACTCTACAAAATGTAGTCTAAGAAAATGACCTAAACACAAACCCTAACCTAAGTGTTGATGCCAGACAGATGGATGGATAGACAGATTTTGACATAGGCATCATCTTTCCTTCAGCTGAAGTTTATCTGCACTCAAGCCCTGAAGTTTAAAGGTATGAGATAAATTAATCTGACAAAAAAAGTAAGTCTGCATTGTCCTTGCACCCACATATATGTAAGAATTCTTGCAAAATGTCAAAGACTAAATAGGTTGCATAAATTTTTATATAACATATATACTTACTTGTAAGTCAAGTTGAACTGCAAACAACAGAGATCCTGATCTGTCATAGCATAATGCCCCTGCAGATCAGGGTGTATGTTGTTTGTTCTACCTCTTACTCCTAACAAACTGCACAGACCCAGATCTGCCTGCACATTATGTGACAGCAAATCTGGGTATGGGCAGTCTGCAGTTGGACTTGACTTACAAACAAGTATATAGCGTAGAAAAAAGTTTGAAATGCTAGTACATGTAGAAAGGTAGCCATATGGACAGAGAGTTACAAAGAATTGGCAAAATCTTTTACCAATTTCTAACAAGAATGAAACCTCCAAGAACTAGATGCTAAATATGAGCATGAATACCTGTCATGCAACTCTATGGCAAGTTAAGTTTGATAGCTGAATGGTGATGTACGTGTTTTAGATATCCAAATTCTGGGTTCAAAACCTGTTTCTGAAACAAGCAAGGGTTAGCAAAACTGCCAATCCACAGTTGTTGGTTTCTTTTGAATTCTTCAGTTTCCATCAATTCAAAGTTCAACTTTGCTATCTAAATCAACAAAAGTATTGGTGAAGTTTTTAGTTCCTGTTGTATAACTGGTGTAAAAAAAAAAAATTCAACATAAGGAAGAGCAGAACTTACTTTTCCTGAACCGTTGCTGGGTCTCCTCCATCATCAACGATGATTTTCTCTTCCTCTGGTAGTATAAAGTGAGGACTGTAGAGAATGGCTGTTCACAACAAAAAGAAGCAAGACAACAGTCAATTGCAAGCAACCAAACAACAAACATACACATGCAGCAATCAAGCACAAACAAATTAGTAGTAATGAAACCATAAACCCAATCTGATTAAAATCAGATCTCCGCTGTCGTACATGATGATCTGACACCGAGCGCTTAAGGGTCATGTTCTGGCAACCTATGCTATTACCATTATCGCTAATTTTATCAGATGAAGTCTTATATCTTCGCGTTTGGGGACTGAGCAGTGTGGATGAAGAGCATGAATGTGTACCAAATGTTTTGATTCACTTTCAGATTTTTGATAGCTGCATTTCCACTGGCTAATTCAAAGGCCACCAAAACATGACCCCTAAGCAGTCATCATCAGATCTTCACATATGACAGCGGAGATCTGATTTTAATCAGATTGCCATACAACCATAACTGGGTTATTTGGGAATGGTAACGGACACTAAATTTACCATGCATTTTACAGGCATCTGCCGATTTATGTGATTTCAATTTAACTGAATTCTGTGTTAATGCGATTTCACATGATTTTTTTTATTTTTAATTCATTTTGTTTGCAAAGATAAAAAAATAATAATAAAATCGTCTAAAACAAAAAATAAAAAGATTCATAAATGGCTAAAATGAATGGAACTAAAGATAACTGAATTACATATTTTTCAATGAAAATGAAAGGCAGTAAAACCAAAATTTTGAGTTATACAACCAATCTTGGGAACATATCTATTATTTAAGTCTGGGGTTAGCGGCATAGTCTTGTGCAAGTAACAGAGCTCATCAAGAGTCCTACTGAGTTGTATCCCTTGAGCAAAAGTGCGACAACTGCTGAAATTAAGACAGGTGATTAAATATTATGTTTAAATTTTACAATATTACAGCCATAATTTTAATCTGCGATACGCTGTATCAGTTGGTCCATTCCAGCTCTACAGTTTGTATCCGAGTTAAAACTTACACAGAGATATAAACAGTAGGACATACTGGTCAAATTCGGAAGATATCTCACAATGTCAGACCTCTGAAACCACGTAATGAAACTGTGTTTAAGACAAACAACTTTATACAAATGTTCAAGTCAGAATAACCAGAACTTTGGGGCTGTAGGTATCTTGGTAAACATATTAATTTCAAAACAAGCTTTATTATCCTTTACAGCACTTTTGATATGTGCATAAAGAAAAAGAAACATATTCCATCATGTTTTGGAAAGATTTCCTTTCTTCGTTTGAATGTGTGTAATTGGATATAATGGAAATGAGAAAATTTGACTATTGTCGTCAACTTAATATAAATGTGAATCATTGGTAAAAACAAAATGATAGAAGCTAATGAATATCCCAATACCGCACCTGAACACTGTATGCAGGGATATTTAAACTGACATAATATTTAGTGATTTGCTAAAATAAATTTTACATTCTAACATCGTCTAGTTTTATTTTATATTTCACTTTATGTTATACTGTTATACAAGGTTATATACATAAAAAGATCAATTTTGATGGGATATGTTTGTGATCTCACTCTTGGACTGATTAATTGCTAGAAAATCTCTTCAGTTAAAATATTTATGCCATACGGAAATACTACATAAAGTAACGAGTTTTAATGACATTTTAAACACATTATTGGCTGTTGTCATGCCAAGGAAATAGGAGCTAAGTGCCTTTCCCACAGACATATCGAGGTAGCCATCTTAGGCAGGTATCGAACCCATGACACTTGGATGCTCTATGAAATAAGCAACCGTGTTTACATCCCATGAATTAAATTTAATTTGATAAAACCAAGCGCTATTTACTTAACATTAAAATAAAATTTAATGTAAATATAGCTAAGCAACAGCTTTAAATCAAATAAAATATGGAAAAGTGTTTTGTTTTTGACAGAAACATGAAATAGAATATGGACATTATTTTCTGAGTAACTTGAGTTTCACTGGTGCAAGCTAAAACAAACTACTTTTCTACAGACGGCATTTGAACCTGACATTTCAAAATAATTGAGCACAATGCAAAAATTATCTAAAACTTGGAAACAAAATAGTCATAAATCAAATTTGTGAATTCTTAATATAAATATACAGCTTGGAAAAGAATATTTTAAGGATAATTTTGCCCATATGGAACTCCTAAAAAAGAAACTTGATGAAATTTGCACATACAGGTATATTACATGTACATTGCAAAAAAAAATTGAACAAACATGCTGTAAAACATGGATTATAATCCTGTGAAGAAATCTGTGCTCATACAAAATAATTCTTAATTTACATGCATAAAAATAAAGCATACCTCTTAAAATAACAAAAGCAGAAATCCATTCAAAAAATTACCTGAAGCTAACAAACATTATGGGTACATGAATATCTACTTTAGATTAATAGCTTTTTTTTCAACATTGTATATGGTACATGTAGATCTAAATAAAATATTTATCACTGGCTAATACACGGATGAACGGTGCTTCAGTAAAAGAAAAAAAAATTCAACATACAGTACTCCCTTATTATAATGCTGTCCATCAGTCACAGAGTACACAAACAAATAATGAGACAACCTTATAACAGGAACTGTGTTGTAATGAAAGTCTTTATAGTGAGGGAGTTCTGTACTGGTTTGTGTAAAACATGCACAAAATTGTGAACAGTGTAGAGCCATGCAGTCCCATAATGTTATCCCATAATATTCTGTCCCATAATGCACCTGGTCCTGCAGATCAAGATCTAAGTTGTTCCACCTATAATTATGAGCAAAAAGCCAGTCTCATTCAACCGGACTCTTAAGTGACTTGTTAAATCTGCTGTACAAGGGTCTGGTAAATGCTTCACTGACTGATGTTACTCATAGAAAGTACTTAAATAAAAATATTTTAGAACTGAAAAATATTTGTTGCTAAAATGACATACTACATTACCTATTATATCAGCCAATCAAATTACTTTTCCAAATTCTATGAATGCCTCATTCTGGCATTACAAGGCAATCTGGAGTCTTTTATCTAATCCTCACTTGGTGAAAATCTCATGGAGCCATATGGGAGGTCTACTTTAACAAGACCAGCAAACATCATGAAAATCTCATGGAGCCATATGGGAGGTCTACTTTAACAAGACCAGCAAACAACATGAAAATCTCATGAAGCCATATCGGAGGTCTACTTTAACAAGACCAGCAAACAACATGAAAATCTCATGGAGCCATATGGGATGTCTATTTTAACAAGACCAGCAAATAACATGAAAATCTCAAGGAGCCATATGGGAGGTCTACTTTAACAAGACCAGCAAACAACATGAAAATCTCCAACAGGAGATCTGGGTCTACGCTGTTTGAAATCTTGATGCATGTCTTATCTGGGTACATGCAATACTAAGAAACAAATTAAACTCACATTTGTTAATTGTACATCCACATATGACAAAAAAGCAGATAAGCACTAACAAAAAATTATAATTAAAAGATTTCAGGCTAAATTCAGAAGTGACATTGACATTAATGAATATTATTTCCATAGGCAAATTTTGGTAACCTTTGTATTATTCACTGTATCTCTCCCCTCCACCCACTTTTTCCCCACCAAGATAAAAGGGAATGTATATTGAGGTTTATTGGTTTTACTATAGAGTTCAATCAGGAAGGACACTTGCTAATAAAATTTCAAACATTTTATGTATGTTCATATTTAACAGTTTCAATATTGTAAAGATAGAAAACACAAATTTCATCTTGTGCTGATGGCAAAGTGTCTGATCACAATTCCAATGTCAGAAAAGAATGCTTATGTGAAATGTTATGTGGCAGAAAAATTAAAAATCTTGACAAATGATAACGTTACAGAACTTTACTAGTGGAGAATGAAAATATTTCTGATAAACAAAAACTGCAACAATCTTTCTGTCCAATCTGAACTAAAATGGAAAGTTAATTGAGACTCATCCTGAAAATACAAGAAACAACATTTTCATTACCAAGTGTTCTGCCAAGTATGGCATCTGGCCTGTGGCCAACACTATGCTGACAGCTTGGTTCTTATGCAGGCAAGATGAGAATGCATATCAGGGTAAAATCCAGCCTGTGTCAAACACTGTGCTGACAGCTTGTTGTTTATGCAGCAAGATGAGAACCCATATCATGGTACAATCTAGCCTGTGACACACACTCTGCCGACAGCTTTGTGCTTATGCAGGGAAGAAGAGAATCCATATCAGGGTAAAATCCAGCCTGTGACAAGCACCAGGCTGACAGCTTGGTGCTTATGCAGGCAAGATGAGAATCCATATCGGGGTAAAATCAAGCCTGTGAAAACACTGTGCTGACAGATTGGTGTTTATGTATGCAAAATAAGAATCCATATCAAGTTAAATTCAAGCCTATGACAAGCATTGGGCTGACAGCTTGGTGTTTACACAGGCAAGATGAGAATCCATATCAGAGTAAAATCCAGTCTGTGACAAGCACCAGGCTGACAGCTTGGTGCTTATGCAGGCAAGATGAGAATCCATTTCGGGGTACAATCCAGCCTGTGACAAACACTGTGCTGACAGCTTGATGTTTATGCAGGCAAGATGAGAATCATTATCAGGGTACAATCCAACCTGTGACAAGCACTGTACTGACAGCTTGGTGTTTATGCAGGCAAGATGAGAATCCATGCCAGGGTACAATCTTAAGGCATATAGTGATGTTGTACCAAAGTTATAGTTGAATGCAGTAATTGCAGTGTTATCTCCAGGATGCATAAATCACCTCACCCCACCCCCACCCCAAAGATCAAGTACATGAGAATCATGCACTGGGAAAATTGCACACAGGTGATTTGCTATGAGCGTAACAAAACCTAGGCTGTGACTTTCATTTTTGCTTATACTGATCATGTAAACACTTGATTTCTAAATCAACCACCAAAATCAAGTGCTAATTGACATTTGAATTTAAGCAATAAGACATTTTCATTCATTATCAAGTTATTAAATGCATTTTAACATCTGCAGTTGGAAAGGTTGTGTAAAATGGGGGAAATCTATTTCTGGTATTTGGGAGAGTAATGTCTCCACTATTATGCAGTTCTAATGCATGCAATAGTGTCACTGTCTCATTGTCATAAAACGTAACTGCCATTGTGACAATAATGTAAATAAACAACTGTAAGCTTTATTGTTTATTTCATTTGATTTATTACTTACTTTATAAACTTGCTTACAAGTCAGATGCAATTGTAAAATGTACAGACCCAGATCTGACCTCGTACAATGTGCCTGCATATCCAAGTCTGTGTAGTTTGTTTGGAATTATCAGAAGAACAAACAACACAGACTCAGGTCTGCCCTCACATAATTTGCCCGAGATCCAAGTCTGTTCAGTTTGCAGTAATCAGAAGAACAAACAACACAAAGATCTGCCCTTGCGAAATGTGCAAGCAGATCCAAGTCTGTGCAGTTTCTTAGGAGTAACCCGAAGAACACAGACCCTGATCTGCCAGCACATTTTGCGATGGTAGATCAGTGTTTATGTTATTTGTAAATGGACTCAACTATTTTTTAAGCAAGTATATATGGAATTTTAAGGTGGTCTATCGATAGATATTTTAGATAGAGTTCTTCTATAAAAATGCATACCATACAAACTGTAAATTCACCTCCCACTACAGAAATGCCAAAACAGGAATTGCCTATCCATGTGAAAATCCTGGACAGGTCTCTAAACTGATGGGAAAGATGTATGACATTAAAAATTTAACAATGGACCATAACAATGTTGATGCTGTATCTTGTTTTTCAGAAAGCAATACCTATGTCTCACCACTAACAGGCAAGACAAAAATGTAAACTCACCAGGCTGTTGGATAGACAGTGAAAGATAAGGATTTGAATGACCTCGCTTTTTGAAAGACACTGAAAAATATACATTTTAATGACCTCCAATAAATGGTTCCCTTCCAGGCATGGTATAATCTCAATGGTCTAATCAATGTGATAGTTGGATTGACAAGGATGGGCCAATTCTTGCAATTTTCAGAATCTGTTACTTATATTTGAAAATATTTGTCCCATGAACAAGTGGTTGTTCAAAAGCAGTTCTCAAAACTCCAGATCGTTTAGCATGAAGTTTTTGTTTAGAATAAATAAGCTGAATTGAATATGAACAGAAGAATTTTGCTTACTTTTTCTCAGTCCCATTAAATGCTAAACTATACCAAGCATATCTGTGTCATTTTAAGTACTGTCTATACTCGCTTGTAAGATGAGTTCAACTGTAAACTGCACTTTGCCAGATCTCATGATGTGCCAGCAAATCTGGGTCTCCGCAGTTTGTTAGAAGTAATCAGTAGGACAAACAAAACAGACCATATCTGCAGGCGCTTGATCCTATGGCAGATTAGGACCTTTGCTGCTTGCAGTTTGATTCAACTTAAAAGCAAGTAAACATGGTTTATATGTTTTATAGCCCATTAATAAACAATCACATAACAGATAATATTGCAGGCCTGAAGAGCTCATGTTTTATTATGTGTGTACATGTATGTTACGAGCTGGTTGTTTTCTAACAGCACTTTTAACACATTACTGGCTATTATCATGCTGAGGAAATGAGAGTTCTATTTCATTACCAAGAACATAAAGGGCAGACAACCCAGGCTGGCTTTGGTGGGCATCCAGATTCTGATGCCCTACCAAGTAGGTTACTGTGGCATATGCAGCTTACCAAATATAAATGCTTCTTGTCCAAGGGACAATCATCTTAAAAAAACCACTTGCCTGCTGATAACAAAACAACTAGCAACTTCAAGTGAACAACCTAAAAATTGAACACTGATCCTGACTTGTAACAGTGATCGGCTAATTCTGAAAACACAAGACTAGTGGCAAAAACTTAGATTATGGTATATTCTATGCTTTAAATAATGTGAATATAATTAAAAATGCACTGAACAGAATTATTCATTTTGATATAATCTGAAATTTAGAAAAGTTATGAAAAAGAAAAGTCCATTTTTTGCTCAGCAAAGCTATTATATATTTTATTTTCCATCTAAAATGCTGCACAACCAATGCTTGATATGATATTTACACAATGCAGAATATTTGCCTAGTTACAATTTGA
This sequence comes from Megalonaias nervosa, assembly GCA_016617855.1. Taxonomy (NCBI): domain Eukaryota; kingdom Metazoa; phylum Mollusca; class Bivalvia; order Unionida; family Unionidae; genus Megalonaias; species Megalonaias nervosa. Next base: position 91,989 of record JAECUM010002571.1, read on the forward strand.
ACATGACTGGTACATTAACATATTTAATGACAGGCACATTAACAACTACTACATTCAGTATTGAAGACTGATAACAATCTAGGCCTTATCATTTACTGATATAAAAAAAATCCACACATAGAGATAGTTTCTTAGAAACTTCATCCATTTAATTCATGCAAAGTATATTACATTCAGAACAGTTAAAACATGGTATGTTAGTATTTTCAGACAAACTTTTTTAACCAGCTGAAGTGGATTACATTCAAATTAAGGATAAACTGTGGACAATAAAACTTCACATGCATAAATAGCACCATTTTAATGCACAAGCCTGCTGTCTACTCTTTCAAAACAAAATGAACATTAATTGAAATTTGCCAAAGTTATTAATTGGAATTTAATTTGTTGATCACAGACATGCATGAAATACTTGTCTCTGAAAGAAACACATTTTTGGCACTTTATACATAGAATACAAGGCTCAAATTTGTGTTTGTGCATATATGCACATTTTGTACCTGCTTTAAAATTGGATATTAAACTCTGTGCATTCATGGTTGATGTTATACATGCAGTGGGTAAATGGATGATGCCAACTGCATACACGGATGGTGCCAAATGCATAAATGGATGGTGCCAAATGCATACATGCACCAATGTGAAACAATTTTTGTCATCTATTTTTAGAAAATTAAATAAAGCAAACAGCATGTGTTAACAGATTTGTACTTTTACAATTATTGAAATGCAGGGCATGTAACATGTTTGTATGAATGGCATCTAGATACAACCTTGATAAATCTGAAATGCATGTCAAAATTACAATGCAGCAGGCCTCAAATTACAACTGTACAGCAATTTATAAGTAACAGAAAGCAATACAGATATGCAAAAAATATATCACATTTGTAAAACATTGAAAGAAATATATAATATTTGTTGCAGTGCAGAATTTCTGAGACAAAGCAGTTGTAAAACCAAGGGCCATAACTCTGTCAAAAATGGAGTTAAGCATGAAAACCATCAAAATGCATTTATCAACTATTGTAGTCTATGTATGGCAATTGCAGGATATACACAATCACAGCAGACAGACTGAAAATTTATCAATGGTAATAACTCCTTTAGAAATTATGGCAAGAGGATATGATCATAAAAGACAGCCAGATTTCCAAAGCAGTTACACATGATATCCCAAACAGCATGGCAACTGTTTTACTTGGCCACATGACAAGCCAAAACGGAGTAAATAACGCCATAACTCTGCCCAAAAAAGATATTAAATAGATATCACTATGAAAGAAACAAAGTCAGTGTAACTGCTTCATTCCTAATGGTGACACCAAACATAGTTTCACAATTACAATGAAGAAAATGCTTGAAATTGATAGAAAGAGTCATCATGCTGTCAAATATGGAGAAACAAGTGACTAACTCCACCAAAGGAATACCATCCCTGTTTAAATGCGATATAATTTTGAAACTGGACACATGGTTACTCAGCCATGCTGATCATGAAGACTGCCTGATGGAAAAAGTGATTAATGTAAAACTCCCCATGCTGATCATAGTCACACAACAGGGCTCCCATATCTTACGATGTGGAGTCACAAGAATGAGCTTTTGTGATCAATTATTACATGTACAGTTTCATATCAAATTCAGTGCATTCATTTCACTGGGATTTTGTATTTTCACCACCAGTCAAGGCAAGTATGCTCTAATTACACTGATAAATACAGAGTCATACAAATCCTCTTGCAGGTACCAGTGGAAATTAAGACAGGCATGTAGACAGATATACAACCATCAAATCATTATATTTTAATACAATGCAATGTGTATTTTCACAAAATCTCAGATGTAATTACAAACCAATATCAACTCATGCACTTCTAAAACAGTGAAAATGTTTGGAATATGTCTCTCACAATGACTAATACAGCATACATGGAATACAGTGAAGTAAACCATCTAATCTTATTTGACACAATATACACACACACATTAATAAGTTTACAACCCTTTTTATTGGCAAAATTGGCTCAAAACATAGTCACTTCCGATACTTGTGTCTCAGTCCCAGCACACCTTGTGATTGGGAGAGGGGTTCTAAAATCTAACAGAACATGACAATTTTATTAGAACCTACCACCATGGAAGCTTAGTGTATCTGTCACCAATTAATGTTTTCTTAGAACCTACCACCATGGAAGCTTTGTATATTTGTCACCAATTAATGTTTTCGTAGAACCTACCACCATGGAAGCTTTGTACATTTGTCACCAATTAATGTTTCCTTCGAACCTACCACCATGGAAGCCTTGTGTATTTGTCACCAATTAATGTTTCCTTCGAACCTACCACCATGGAAGCTTAGTGTATTTGTCACCAATTAATATTTCCTTCGAACCTACCCCAATGGAAGCTTTGTATATTTGTCACCAATTAATGTTTCCTTCGAACCTACCACCATGGAAGCTTTGTGTATTTTCACCACTTAATGCTGTGCATTAAATCAGTGTTAATTAGAATTCTGAGTTTGCAAATCATGGATTCCAATGCTTCTCCCTTCAGATCTCCACCCCAAACCTCAGAGCCTCTTGGATAGGATCCTGATGGTGGGATTACCAAAGGCAAATATCAGAAGGATATATGCATTTGTCTCATCACATAAACAAAAGTATTTATATGGTTTTATGGTGGGGCTCTCAATAGATTCAAAGTTATGTTTCCCCCTTCTGATTTCCACCCTAAAGCTCAGAAACTCTTGGGTGGGATCATGAGGGTAGGACTACCCAAGGGCAAATGTCAGTTGGATATGTGCATTTGTCTTTCATACCAAGAAAAGTATTCATGTGGTTTTATGGTGGGGCTCTTAACAATCCCTTAGGGGCAAGTATGAACTCCAGGACCAATAGTCGTTGCATGGATAAACTTTTGTCTTTTCATATCCAGTAATTGTACACAGTTATTGGGTAGGAATATCAACAGATTCCATGTTATAATACAGACATTAAGTTCATAAGGGAAGGGATGGGCTCCAGGGTCAATGTCAATCACATAGATAATTTTTCTTTGTATGTCCAGCAATAGTTGCTTTGCTGAAAAGGTGGAGATCTCAACAGTTTCCAAGTTATGACCTAGGGGCTTAGTCCCTGCAGGTATAGATGGTATCCGAGGACACTTTCAGTTTCAAGTATTTCTTTTTTTTATGACTATTAAGTACACATTATGGTTTCTATGTTATGACAGAAGGGATAAGAGCAGGGAAGAGGCTTAGGGAAAGACTGAGGGGTTTGACCATGGGTCTCAGTGTGACATGTATTGAGACTTGGATATTAGTTCTCACATGCCATTCTCAGATATGTCATACAAGTAACTCAGAAGTGTAACACTGATGCTAAAATAAACATACCTCATTAGCCATATCCCTAAAACTGAAATCAAATATTGAAACTGTTGGTATAATCTACACCCATGGGACTATATTTGAACCAAGTTTCCATTGTCTAGTTTTAATGGTGTTGGAAGTTCAGACACTAAACATGTATGTACTGGCAAACTGGATCACAATACTCCCATGTTTCTCTCAAAGCACTATGATAAAAATCGATCCTACATGTGTTGCATTGGGCACAACTATACTTGGAGAGAAAATGCACTTCTAGAGCAGAGAGTTCCCAACACAGACCATGTGAGCTAACACTTCTAGTATGTACAGTCACATAATAGTGAATAATGTCATTGATGTGAAGTGCTTAAATCTCATCATATTCATCCAAATTATTATTTTTTAAGCACGCAGACTTTATGTTGAAAATACAGTATGCTGCATTGTTGATGACCTAACATGATTATATAAAATTGTATAAATCTCATCACAATGTCCATTTAAAAGTCATAAGAAACCACAACCTTTATGTTCTGAATCACAATTGAACATACAAAATAATTTCACTAATGCTTTCAATAAATCTCTTTGTATTCCTCTTTCAGGCAAACAGTGTATTTCTACAATAACAGCACTTCATATTATTTACTAAGGCTATAATAATACACACTGCAACTGACAGAAAAATGAAGTTGGAATTTCAAAAATTCCAGCAAGGCAAATTATTCATTCAGTTATACCTTCTTCTTGGAGTATAGGCAAATACCAGTCATAGACCTATAGTTTGAGACTGAATTATCTCTTTGACCCAATGAAACATTACAAAAGTGAAGTCCTTTGTGCCTGGATAACACTTAAGCTCACACTCAAACTCAAGCTCAGAAAAAAACTATTTCGAGTTTCAACTAAGATTTACAAGCAATGGAATAAAGCAAAGAAGTTTGTAAAGAAAATGTGGGCAAATGCCATAATGGGATATCATAAAACACTAAGCTTCAGTTTCCACTATCATCCAATCAGAAACAATTTTTTAAAGTAATGCCATTTGTGACTGGCTTAAACCAAATTTCAAGCTCAAAAGTTGTTTGATCTCCAGGCCAGTAAAACATGTAAACCTTGACATTTAAACTTACAATTGTTAGGAGCAAGTTCCTCCATATTTTTAACCAATTATTAACCCATATTCCTTGCTAAACCAAACATAGGGTATGGGAATGGAAGGATTGGAGTTCATTGTATATTAGATGGCTATAGGTTGGCAAGAAAATCTGGCAAGCACACTATAAGCACAACATCAAGATGATTTCTTAAAAGAGACAACTATTTCTCTACTGAAAAGTAATATGGATAACTAGGCAGACCAAAAATTACATTAGACCAAGAGCTTTCTTGACAGTTCTCTTACTAATATTTAAAAGCATTGTACTACTACGATATAAAGTCACAATATCTGATAATCTGTTTGGGTTTAAGAAACAACACAGTATTTACCCTAAGGGTGCAAGACGGAGAGTAAAAACTCTCCTTGGCATCAGACCTGGGGGTCAAGATAAACATTTGGGAGTCTGATGCACAAATTAGTGTAAATGGAATAGACACTGACACTCTACAGACTTGTACCTCTGTGCATTTAAAATGAGTCCTTGAGTGGACTGAGGCTCTACTGGCCAAAATGAATTTTCTGGAATTCAAGATAGAACCATTTCTTCCTTTTAACTCTTAAGTGTTGAAACCATCTGATATTCTTCAGCAATAGCAAGATTTTCAAATTTGCTGCTGGTGTGGGCAGATTGGCGCCATTTTCATTTAGAACCAAGTAGACATCATTTGAAGTCTTTTATGTCAGTTTGACCATCCATTCAGGTGGTATACTGACAGCAAGATTTTCAAGACTGTTGTTGTGGCAGTTATATTGGATGTTTGATTGGTACCATTTTTGTTTAGGACCAACTGTATATTGTAAGAAGTAATAAACCCATGTTGATATAGTCATCGAGTTTAGAGTGGAGATGACAATATTTTCAACATGGCCACCATTACATCCATATTGAGGTAATTTGCATTATTTTTCATTTTGGACCAACTAGATACCATTAAGAACTCTTCTTATGAGATCCCCAGGTCAAAATGACTTTCCATTTGAGGGAAGTAGCATTAACAAGTTCTTCAAGATGGCCACCATCATGTCACCATCTTGAATGTCACATCAGCACCATTTTAATTTAAGACCAACAACACATTATAAGAAGTCTTCTGGTGTAAGCCCCATGCAGATATGACTTTCCATTTTGGTGGAATAATAATAACAATATATTCATTATGACTACCATATTTGATATTAGATGCACACCATTTCCATTTAGGACTATCTAGACATTATAAGGAGTCTTCAAGTGAAAGCACAATGTCGATATGACCAGTGATTTGGGAGAAGTAACAATAATAAGATTTTCCAAATGGCCATTCTGGTGGCCATACTGGAGGTCTGATTGGTACAATTCTTGATTATGACTAACTAGGCATAAGACACCTTTCAGTGAAAAGAAACCCTATGCTGACCATTCATTCAAAAGACAATAAGATTTTCCAGATGGTCACTGTGTTGCCATCCAGTCAAATTTTTACCATTTTCAATCACTACCAACTAGAGACAAGACACCTTTGAGTGACAACCCCATTCTAATCATTCAAGATGGGTACTGTGGTGGCCATCTTGAATATCTGAATGACACCATTTTCATTTCTGGCTTTGGCTTTGTGAGTTTAATGCCAATTTTTAGCACAAGATAGGCAATACATGGAAGCCAGTATATTAGGTGGAGGAATAACCTCGAAAACCCCAGGAATAACCATTTGATAAATGGGAATCTACTGGCATGCTATCTCACATACCGATGTTGGCTGACCTAAGACTTGGACCCACATGGACAGGGTTGAGATTTCAGTGATCTATAAAGATGAGGACCTTGACCCTACAGCTACCTGGGGGCCCCCTTTCATTTAGGTTCAACAAGACATCACATGATGTGTTTTAGTAAAGAACCCATGTTGATATGACCATCCATAACATGTTCCTCTCAGGAAGACAGCAGGGCAGCCATACTGGATATGCGAGTGGCACCATTTCAATTAAGATCAAGTAGACATCATAAGAATATTTCTGGAAAGCTCCATGTCAGTGACTTCTTGTCCAGGTGGAACAGCAATAACAAGATTTTCAAAATGGCTGCTATGGTAACCATACTGGGCCTCAGACGGGAACAATTTTATTTAAGACCAACCAGACAGCATAAGAAATCTTTCAGTGAAACCCCAACAGCAAGATTTTCAAGACTGCCATGAGGTGGGCATGTCAGACATCAGACAGGCACCATTTTCATTTAGGATTAACCAGGCATCATAGGGAGTCAATATGACTTTTTGTATCTGTTGTTGTTATGGTTTAATGCCAATTTTCAACACAAGATAGACCACACGACATCCAGTGTATTTGGTGGCAGAAGAACCAGGGAAAACCCTGAAAATAACCACTGACTCATGGGAAGTTACTGGCAAGCTTTCTCACATACCCATGTTAACCCAGACTGAGTCTCAAACCCATGTGGACAAAGGTGAGATGATAGTGAAATGTAAAGGTGCGAGCTGTAGGCCACTCTGCCACCTGGGGCCCCTATGACTTTCGTTCAGGAGTAGTGATAGATATTTAAGATGGCTGTTGTGGCAGCATTACTGGTTTTCAGAGTGGCACCATTTAGGATCAACAAAAGACAATGGGATGAATGTGTGTAAAGTTGCATCACAATCCTCCATTTAGTTTATGAGGAGCAGCAATAACAAACTTGTGCAAACAGAGGGACAGACAAACAAATGACCACCCCCTAAGCTCTTCTACCAGTAGAGATAAAAACAAACTCATACTACTATGAAGGACATCAGAATGTAAGGCACACCTATATGACAAAATTTAGTGCATGTGTAAAAATAACATTTGTTATAGTTTCTACCAATAGCCTTCATTTACTATTAGGCCTTCAAAGACTGAAGAGTGCCACTACCATGTTCATAAATAATAACATATTTAGTTTTTAAGAATTTTTGAGGAGGCATGTGGAATTCATTTTAATTCTCAGATTATTGATGGATGGAACATATAACTCTTGAATTGTCTTATACAGGGCATTCCATGAAAGTTTGAGGGTGAATTGCCAAAGTAGGCAGGGGGTCTGGGGGACCTCCCTAAGAGAATACATTTTGTTTTGTAGCCAGGTATAAATTAAAAGTAGCCAGGTAGATCACCCAGCTCTCTGCTGATAATGAAAGCCCTGCTTATATAATTTTGTTGCTAACAATGCCAGAAGCATTCTTAAGTTATACAGTGTGTATGCTACTGACCACACGACTCCTATGTTTCTGATCTTGTAAGTTCATTTATATATCAATTTAAGATTTTCAAGATGGCTGCAATGGTGGCTATATTACATGTCTGAGTGACACATTCTCATTTGGGACCAAATATACACACTGATGAACACATGTGTTAAGTTTCAAGGCAACTGTCCCAGTAGGTTAGGAGGAGTTGTGAGTGATAACAAACTTGTGGTAATGGACATAGGATTAAGCAGAGCAGATAGATGAATGACCATCCCGTAAGCTCTTCTCATATATGACCATTAGAGTAAATACAAATTCTCGCTTATGAATAGTGCTATTATGATACAGCTGTCTGTTTATATCAGCAAGGCAGAACTTGAGGGTACAAACTGATTAGAAAATTCAGCCATGTAGTAATTTACAAATTTTAAGTTTACAACAGCAACTGATGTAGAAGATAACCTGGTACAGCACCTGCAAAAACTCAGGTACAGTGACAAGACATTACTAAAGCAGTCAATATCACGAACACAACCAGAAAAGTAACACCTACGTCTTGCCACTCCTGGCTGAGACAACAAAGACTCTTACATATGAATCCACACAGAGATTTAAAATCTGTTCATAATCTCTTTATAGACCTAGCCAGTCCTTTTGCCAGTGGAAAAGTGGCACAGCAAAATCCATGGATCATTCCACCGGCAGCTCCTTGAATGAATGGGTACTCATCCCACTCTGGGGAACTTAGTGGATCCGAGTTCCCAACACCACTATCATCAGAACTCAGGCGTAGCTTCTTTAAATCCACTGTTTTGAACATTTTTTTTGTATTTAAAAAAATCCCAGCAGCACAAAAGATAAGGAAATCATGTGTAAAAATTCTATGAAAATTACCCAATGAACATAAATAATAGAAAAAATGTAAATTGCCTTCCCTGCAATAAATTCTGCTTTCTATGAAATTTACTATGTATTATCTTTGTATTTTGATCATGTCAGCCATCTTTTAAGTAAAATCAAAAATGCATGTGCAAGTCTCGTAATACAAATTCCCAACTCAAAATGGGTCAACATTTCTCGTACTAGTATCAGTTTTGACATTTTGACGTCACAGAAAATAGAAGGTTTTGTTCACCAACAAACCAAGTCATAGAAGTTATACTAACTATACAAGTGGTAGAGGTATATTGTCTCCCTCTTTGAGAAAATTTGATGCCATTTAATGCCAGACACATTTATGTGTTCCTAGACAATTCTTTTAAACACTAGCTGCACTTTAAATGCTCTCATGTATGACTTTACCTAAAAATCCCGGCAAACACTAAGTTATAAGTTACCATTGGGCATGGCTCAAAATGAGAAAACTGGTACTTACAAACCTTGCAGAAAGTTTTAAATTTTTTAAAAATTATATTTATTGAGAAACTTCTTTTGATAAATGCAATAATTTCAATAAAACATATCTCCTAGATCATCCATTTCAAATATTAAAATACTTCATTTTCCAATTTCATCACTAGAGCAATACATTCTTTGATGATATCTGAGATTATCATAACTCCTCCGTACAGACATGAAACCTTTTGGTGAAGTACATTTGTATCAACTTTCCATGAATCTGACACAAATTCAGGGTCCATGCTAAATGCAGATATTTGGGTGACGTGACTTCTCATCTCTGTCAGAATGAGACAAAGTGGAAGGAAAATAAGAAAATGGGGTATGTGTGGTCAAACTTTAGAATATTTCAAACAGTTGCTTAAAGCAGTCATCAAAGTACAAATATTACTATTAAAAAAAATAATTCAATTTTTTTAGTGCAATTCAGTAAATTAATAATGCCAATTGGATTTTGCAAAACATGGTAACCTTGAATGTCAACCCAACAAGATCATTTATGATGCACCAAAAGCAGGTGGTATTAAAGAAAAGGAGACAAAAGCAGTTCTACTATGATACCATAGGTAGAAACCGCAGACTTTTTAATTGTGTTAAAAAATATGGAGGAAAAAATACAATCTTTAGCCTTAATAAAATCAGGTCTCAGAACCAGAGTTTGTGTCCGGATTTGGTCTTCTATCTAAAGCAGACAGTTCCAAATTGCACATGGGCAGAAAGAAGAAACTTTGCAAAAGTTAGGATAAGTATGAGATTTGGAGTAGAAAGGGTCAAAATTGTGGATCCAGTAAAGAAAAAAAATCAAATTTTCTCTCTTCTGCACAGGGCAAAGTAGCCAAATAAAAACATTGTCTTTTATACACCAAAGTATTCAATAAGTGAAAATCTCTCGGAAACAGATGTGTTTGGATGCATTCATAAGTCAGCCCACAAAAATGCATTTCCTGCCCCATTTCAGATGAAAATGAAAAGACTCTCCAGGGGGCTATGAGTAAACCTGCCTTTGATTAGGCAACAAATGCATGGAGTTACATTCATTTCTTAAGCTTTATTTGTGATTTTTTTTTAATTGGAATCATGCAGAATGAATTATACTTCAGCAGGGTTCCTTTACAAATCTAATATTTCTGCTGTGACGTCTCCACGAAAAATTTCTTATTAAATTTTTCAATGTTTACAATGAAAGGCTGGAAAGTTCGATCTATACACCAGAAATAATAAAAATATTGATCACCATGACAGGAATGAAAACCACATAATCATATGGTCTTCTCTTCCCTTTACAGCAATCTTATCCACACACTTGAGACAGACAAGCAAGTAATGGGAAATTTTGAATTTTTCACTATATTCCAGGACTATTCCATTACTTTTAATAACAAAATTTTTCCTATGACTTTTCCATTGCTTTCTGTGACACAATGCTTTTCCAGGACTTATCCTGTTGCAGACATAAATAATCATGAAAATGATGCAAAGGTTGATCAAAAGCACAAAAAACTGAAAGCATGCTGAAACAGTTTCACATTTTTCTTTTAACCGGAAAATGACACAATAGCTGATATTTTAATCAGCATGCAAAGTTTCAGGGTTGGGGGAAATGTGACGATTTGAGCAAAGTCAAGTCAACTTTCTTTGCATTTCTGGGTAAAATGACAGGCACTGGGGCAATTATTTTTTCTCAATTGCTCCATAGCATGGGCCCTGAAATTCAATTTATGAAGCTTGATTTCAAGTATCTGGTAAATTAACTGGTTACACATTATTGCAACAACAATGTATGACTATATGCTCTTGCAAAAAGGGGTACTACCCATAAATTCTTACAACTTTATTAGCATATTATTGGTCTAAAATTTATCTGAACATCTATCTGTCCTGTGCGAGTCCAACTACATTCTGAAGAAAGAGTCTGCTCAAATGAAAGTAACTATATCAAAGAATTTGATAATTTTAAGTCCTTCGATGGTGCCACTTTGTCACAGACAATGATCACTGATTGTATTGACTTTATAATGTATATCAGAATTTTATATATTTTCCAAGCTGCAAATTCTACACGGAAACCAATGCATATGTGTATACATACATGTGTGTGTGTGTGTTAAAAATTTCTACAATTTATAAAATAACTTTTTCGTTCTTGTCATTTCACCATTCAATGAATAAAAGTGGATATAAGGTACATGTATTAGAGTCAAAACAATCATTACAGTCCAGACAATTATGGACAACAAACAGATTGCAAAAAAGACTACATCATCATGCACAATACACACAACAAAAATGACACATATCTGTCAATTAAAGAAAAATTTATATTCCAGGCTATACAATGCAAAAAAGCATGCAAACTTTATGAAACTGGACAAAGGTGCCAAGTCCAGACTTAATCCAAATAATGAGTTAAATTCCAGCTTTTTAAAGGAAAGATACCTGATCTTTCTTGAAAATATTATTAATAAATCACACACACACAGACACACACATCAGGGATCCTGAACTCATTGAATTTGCTGGACATGTCAGGTAGATCAAAGGACTTGACTAGCTCATACTCTGAGTAACTTGTCTAGGACTTGTTTATCCAGTCGGCTACCAAATTAACATCCAAAGCTATCTTCAATTGGAAGGTCACAAGGTCTAGTTTACAGACTGTTTGTTTGTCAGACAAAAAAGGCGCTGAAGACTATGCTAATTCAAAGGTGATAAGGTCTATTTCACACTGTTTCTCTGTCCAACAATCAAAAGCATTTTGGTCATTATGCTTTCCCAAACTGTTTATAACACACTACAGCCACAAAATACAGAACAAAAGCAGTGTGAAAGTTTATTTCCTGGATTGATCAATAACGCTAAAACCCAACGATTACCCCTGAGTCTGTACTAAAGGCATGTGGATCATGTTACAGTGTGTCAGCAGTGTGTGGATTGTGTTACAGTGTGTCAGCATAAGATAATGTTAGAAGAAATAATCTGAAGTGAATTAAGAACATAAAATACTAGCAAGAAAAGGTGTTATTATCATCCTCCAAGACTTATTTGGGGATCAAATAAAACTTCCACACATTTTACTGGAAATGACCATTAATTAGGTGTGTGTATGATTTGGATTTTTAATGTAGATTATCCTGAAACCAGGCCAACCAGTCCTAAAAGTAACCTCTTAATGCTGAGCACTAAGTGAGGCAACTGTTAGTACCATTTTTATAAGTCTTTGGTATGACCCGGCCGGGGATCGAACCCATGATCTCCCACATCTGAGGCAGATACTCTAACCACTAGGCCTCCAGAGCGGTCGCACCAGGGCAACATGATGCAGGTACGTAGCACCTGGTCACATTATCCTGACACCAGGCCAACCAGTCCTAACACTAACCTTTGAATTCTGATTGCCAAGAGAGGCAGGCTGCTAGTACCATTTTAATAAGTCTCTGGTATGACTCTGCTGGTGTCTGAACCCACAACTTCCTGCATCTTAGGTAGATGCTCTAACCATTAACTAGGTATGATTTCTGATGTAAGAAGTCAACTTGTCAATTAATAATTAGTTTTTAAACTTAGAAGAGTTGATTAAATTACTGTTGTTGGGTGAAACTCAATTTTCCAAAGTTACAAAAACTGATTTTATTATAAATAATTAGTTTGAGAGGAAACCAGTTAATCATGGAATGATAATGCTAATGTTAAAGCAGGAACAAATCTGGAACTGTTACCCTTCCTGCTTTTTTCCCCAAGAGTCTTAATATTTAATTTTATTCTTTTGTACCAATAAAACTTTTAAAGATGTTTATTGTCCATTTCATCGTCACCACTTGTGGGACACTATTTAAAAAACAAAAAAAACAAAACAAAAAATAATGCTTGACCATGCAGACATTCTGTATCACAAAATATGTGCAGTTTAAAACATCTGGGGTACTCCAGTAAAGTTAGTCTGGTTCCCTGACCAATTCCATTGAATCTAATAAGAAACCCAGATCCAAATCAATCATGGACAAGCCAGGATCCATACTTTACTGCAAACAATCATATTTCCATAATTTGTGCTTTTATTACATAAGTCCGTATTTTAAAGTTAATTTCCATAAGACTTACGACAAAATCCTAAGGGTTGGCAGGTCTTTAGTGTGCATATAATGCCCTTCATTGTAAAGCAAATTAGACTATATCATGGTTATGTCAATGCATCTGATTTTTGTCTTCACTCTCCCTTAAGATTATTCATAACTTCAACTAAGTTGACAAACAGATAAAAATAATTCAGTTTAGTTTCTGATAACTAAAGTTTACAGACGATAAATAATCTTCTTAAGCAGCAATGATTAAAATTCATCAGACAAGGGTCCATCTACATCCTGAATGTCATAAAAATTGTCCAGTAGTAAAAATATTGCAACAAGTTTTACTGGCAATTTGTTTATTCCCTCCTAATTGCCCAGAGTCAATAATACAGCCATTCATCAAATTTTCTCACATTCTTGCTAAACTGCAGTGTTGTATATAATGTGGCCAGCCATTAAGCACCCCAACCACCATGTTATAGCAAGCCTCCATTGCATTATTAAGTGACACTTTCCTAAGCCAGTCCATGTATTTGTCTAAATAAGTCAGTTTAACATAAATCCAATCTTAGAATACTGGCCACATTTACAAACTGTTAAAAAATATTTGTATTAGCAGTGTCTGGTTCAGGCAAGGTTTAATTTACAGCTCTCCCTCTATATAACATGGTAGTTAGGGTCCATAACCACCAGTCATGTTCTATACTGAAGAGCGTTTTACTGAGAACCATGATATAATAATAGCATAATATAATGAACTGTAAGATAACAAGTATACATATGTATATACACCGAGCTATGGTATAGCAGGCACTATAATTTTTTTTAAATAATTGTGTTTTGAAAAGGAAATGAAAATATAAGACTAAGTTTCACTTAGTTTTTTTCAACCCATATTGTTATAAGTTAGTGCGATTTTGGTCATGGGGTCCAGTGTAGTATCGTGTTATATACAGAACTGTGTTATAATGGGATGCATTATAATGGGAAGAGCTGTACTACAATTTACTTAATTAGCACTATGCTGAAGAAATATAATAAATTTAGTCCTCACCTAGATAAAAACCAAAAAAACTTTCCAGTACACTTGTTGCTCAAATTTTGATCAAGTCATACCTTTCTTTAGTTTGCTATGCATTTACAAAAAGCAGTGTATAATCACACACCATTTTTTCTGTGTAAAACTGGTAGTTACCTAACTAGTAATAATCAACCACACTCATGCCATAAACTCGAGTTGAATAAAAAAATGTTTCTGCCCCTATACAGCATTTGCACGCCTACTGACATTGGTAATGAAGTACATAGTTTCATACAGTAATGGACCATGGTATATACTGAAATAGTGGTTTATGTAGTAAATAATTAGCCTCACTGCATTGAGCCAATTGCCTAAGCTACCATATTTGCCAGCTTATAAGATGATGCTTTTTTTACCAGAAAATCTTAGCTTCGTCTTATACACAGAATCGACTTTTATATGGACTTTGTCATCCGAATCGCTTTATCATATGTCACATAATTTTTCATATGGAAAAAAATTCTCAAAAAGTACAAAAAATAATATGTAATATATTTCATTTGAGGAAGAGATCGTGTATTAAAAAAATATAGGAGAAGGATTTTGTGATTTGTGATTTAGATTTTTAACATAGCTTTAACAATGTTTCAGTCATATCGCTACGATGTCTGCAGTGCGATAGTTTATAGTGATGTCTAGCACTCGGGCATCATGCCGCAGACATGTGGCATGATGTCCCACCCAGTCACATTATCCTGACACCAGGCCCACCAGTCCTAACACTAACCTCCTAATGCTGAGCACCAAGCAAGGCAACTGTCAGTACCATTTTTAAAATTCTTTGGTATGACTCAGCTGGGGTTTGAACCCGTGACCTCCCGCATCCGAGGTGGACGCTCTAACTACTAGGCCACCGGAGCGGTGAGAAGAATTTTAAACAATTACATGATGGTCAGTATTAAAAATTAACATACATCATATATAACTGTGCTAAAGCAGCACGCATTAGTAGCATACATTGTTTGTAATATATGTTGTTTAAATTTGATATATGTGCATTAGAATTGACAAGTCAGAAGATGAATAACCATGACAAAGATATTCCATCACAATTTTCTTACTGCACCTCACGATCAAATAAAAATTATGCCACATTATGAGAGAGAGAGAGAGAGAGAGAGAGAGAGAGATTGTAATCTGTATTTTTCACTTACTTATCTTATCATGTTCAAAAGTGCAGTACCATATTCCATTATCAATTAATACCACCAGGTAAGCAATTCCTTCTAGTTTCAGTTATCACTTCCGCTGTTCAAGAATTATGTGACTTTGTAGCGGTATTTACATGCTAATTAAATATGCTACAGCTGTAGTCAGGTTTTCTTAATCTAACACCTGTTTGAGGTTAAAATTTGGCAGACCATATCAGATTAGCGAGGCTATCAATAGGGAGATGAGGCTACCCTTGGGTATTATGAATACAGTATCATATAACGAAAGGAAATGCCTGGTGGTTAGTCATGTAAATTTCTCAACCAATGACATATTTTGAACTTACCAATAGGAAAGACATCAATTACAGTAACATACAGCATGAACAAATATCAAAAACTGTTGCCGCTTAAGTACAGGAAGAGCACATGCACTTTAAAAAAAACTTTTTGGTTGGAAATGAAGAGGTTGTTATACTTGCAAAGAAAATTAGACAGCATGCGAAATGGTCATTCTTGGGATTTAAGCTAATGGAGTCTATATGGATGTAACTATTGTGAATATTTAAACCCTGAAGAAGTACGGTACAGTGTGACCCCGCTATAGCACGCTCTGTTATAACACGAATTCGGATATAACACGGTCGTAGTATGGCTCCTGAAATTTCATATACATGTACACAAAAAAAAAATTCTTTCTTAAAAGCAAGAAAAAAACACAAAAAAGGTTTATTATCATTTTAGGGAAGAGATTGCATGTAAATATTACAAGACGATTGTGGCGTGGCTACTGAAATTTTATATGCATTTTTCTCATACATGAAACAAATGTTTTCTTGTTAAAAAGTATGAAAAATAACGTGTACAAATTTATTCAGGAATTGCGCAGGGTTTTGCCAATGTCGCAAATTGCGATTTCTTTCCTCCCATATTGGCAGCAAAATATACCATCTGGTGATTTTGTTTATTGGCGACATTGTTGGCTGTTTAAACTTGTATATACAACCATTGGTTTGGAGTGGAGAAATTCAGAGGCCCCATGAAAGGAAGCCGTAAAGTTGATGTAAAATGCACTGAAATTTATTGTTACATAAAGTAATTCTTTGTCCATATTGACAAACCATCTTAACAGTACATTGTTATATCAAAATCCCGCTTATGTTGACATCTAGCATGAATACTGTATGTTTTGAGATATCCGCTTTTTTTTTCTTCAAATTTACATTTCTGGTAGCGGAGATCACCCGGACGAGGCATTATCGCATAATCTATCTTTCGTCAGATTTTCAGCCACTCACTAGTAATTAACATATTTACATTGACTGACATTTGTATGTGGATGGTATGTAAAATTCCTCTTCTTTTCACTCGGAATTAAATCCTTCAGAACATTCACATTTTCTGTAGTAATCCCTGTCATCAGTCCAGAGCATGTGCGTCTCTATCGTCGATTGACCCTTTCTTTAAACATCTGATGCATGCATGGAAGGCAGCATCACTCCACTACCATAAATGTAAAAAAAAAAAAGCTCTCACTTGTCTATTCAATAGGCAGGGAGGAACGGTAACTACAATTGACCATATGACGGACAATTAATTTTTTTTAAAAATGTACCCAGATAAAACAGTAGTTGAAATTTCAAAGAAAACATTACCTTTGAAGCACTGATTGTTATGAAAACGAACTAAGCAAATGGAAAAAAAAATCAGTCTCAATCATGCAATACAACTTTTAGATGTTGCCGTCACAATAAGATACGGGCATTTGTTTGGTTCTCCAAAGCTGTCCTTTAGCAGTGACTTCAATAATGCATTCACCTTTCATCAAAGAAAGCCGACTACAATCTTCAATAAAAACAAAGAACCTTTCTTCAAAGGAAGTCATTACCGAACTTAAATAAAAGCAACGGAATCTGATGGATTGTTTCATTTTCCAACATGACTGAACATTTTTACTGTGCCATGAAAGTTTCATTTTTACAGAATAAAAGTTTATGCTTACGAACTCCACAGACGGTGCTTAAAACGGAAACTTTTACCGACTTCGGACGTACTGTAAAGTAAATGTGCTTCATCATTCGTTACGTGACTGCTATTTTTTTCCACTGAATTCAGACCTATATGACCTGTGACAAAATTACTGAATATTTTAAATCTGTGTGTGTGTGCATATTTGCGATGGAATTACTTGTATTGTGGATTCAACGTATGTGACGTGATTCGCGGGTGAGTACACGGTGTTGATACTTTAATGCTATGCATTAGACGTGTATATATAAACAGTATACACGTATATTTACCAATGCGTGGTTCTCTGAATAAAGTAAAATATTATATATGCCTTCTGTTTTCACTACAGTTGTATTTCTCATTTAATATGCATTGAATTAAGATGACAACTGTGCCAATGAAGCAAATATTTTTGTGCCCGCATTTATTACCTACCCCTACCCCTGCCCCCCCCCCATTTTTTTGGGGGTACATGCATCATTTTCTTCTGCTAACTGACCTGGTTGCTTATAACACGGTTCAGTCTATAACATGGTCAAGTTCTATGGCTCCCAACTACCGTGTTATAGCGGGGTCACACTGTATGTATTTGCATAGTTTACATTTACCATTTAATTTATTAATGTTTTCTCTCTTTGACAAAAGCTTCAACTCAACAGGGGCAATAAAGTAAAAAAAAACAAAAACATGAAGAGCTGGAATCTCTCTCTCTCTCTCATATATATATATTGGGCCATATTTTATTTTGATCGCGAGGTCCACGAAGAAAAATGTGATGGAATACATATGCATCTCTCTATGTATCTCTCCTCCCGAAAAAATGTTAAGAAAGCATTTTAGCATTAATTATGCAATTTCCCTATTGCTGGAAACCTGAAATAGCATACAATGATACTTTTAATATTTATGAAACCGGAAGTTTTTATAGTTTAATTCCACACAGCATCGCTAATTTTATCCTATCTGTAACTCAAAAATGTTTTAGGTACACGTAATTATATGTAGCTAAAAGTACATAATGCATTTAAAATTTATCATGTGAAACAAAATAGGTACTTTTAGTTACATTTAATGATCCAGACCAGAAAGGTTACTGAGTTACAGATACGATAAAATTTGCGATGCTGTGTGAAATGAAGTGAATAAGACGAAGCCGAGGTGTTGATGTAGTCTCATCTTATACTCAGCATCAACATATATATGGATGAAGGATGGAAAATTTACCAAATCTGCTAATTTGACTTATATTCTACATTGAATTATAGGCCGGCAAATACGGTAGTCCAGTCTCTTTCATCTGATACAAGCTGTTCCAATAATTTAATAAAGCTCTTAAGATTAATTAACTGACCTTCAGAAAAACATCAGTATGGTCCAACTACACATAATGAATAAGGATTTCTTTAAACTCAGCATCATCCTTTGGGAAACAAATTACTAGTGTTTTGTGTGTGTGTGTGTGAGTTGAATTTTTAATAAAGCTTTAACAATTTTTCAGACATATCATGATGATATCTGCAATGTGGCAGTTAATAGTGATACATAGCACTGGGCTATCATGGCACAGACATGCAGCTTGATGTCCCACCCAGTCACATTGTCCTGACACCAGGATGACCAGTCCTAACACTAATTTCTTAATGCTGAGCGCCTAGTGAAGCAGCTGTTAATACCATTTTCATAAGTCTTCAATATGACTCGGCTCAGGAACAAACCTGCTACTAGCATTGCGAAAAAGATCTTCAAATTGTGAAAATTTCACAAAAATATCACAAAAAATGCTTAAGTTCTAAAGATTTGAACTTGCAAATGTTTAAGTTTATATAACAACATGGTCTAACCCATCCACTGGAAACTATCAATCTAGATGTAATCACATAATGACTCACATCTAGCTGGTGACTGGATTGATATAAAGCAAACTGGCACTTATGCTTTACCTAATTGACAAATGCAGTTGTCAGATACAGGGTTATAAGTCCGAATGATGATCAAATAATCGTTCCAATACTGCCAACAAATGAAATGAAGTCTAATATACAGGCAAAACTAAAAACAAAGTAGTAATTGTGGTCTGATTCAATTCAACAGCTAGACCCATATTTGCTTGTGAATAAAATCTCATCTACCAGACCCTTAAATGAGATAGAAAAGTGCTTCTTTGCTTGTGCTTACCAATACCAATTACCTCCAACCACTGTAGATGCCCATGAAACAGCCTCTACCTTTTATATATATATTCCATCCCTATCCCATGTAAATGTTTAGGAGAAAATGAGCAAAGATACAATGTAAATAAAAAGATTGATATCATTTTGATTGCAGCACGTGCGTTAAGTAATTTTCATTTCACTATTGTTATGGCTGACACACTATGTGATTGGTTAATGTCTGCACTTGTGAAAATGGGGTAAAATAAATACAATGGTATATAATAGCCCACCAAACAACACCATATAGAACTATTCCATCGGGAGGAGTCAATAAAAATAGGATAATAGTAAACTTATTTCCATGGATCTGCCAAGTTTACAGAAGGATCCATTCCAGTAAGTGTTCTTTCGCAGAAAACAATTAAATGTGTCACTTTTTTAATTGACCTTTTATCTTTCGGCATCAATTTTTTTTTTCAAGTTGTGCAAGACTTGGGGACCACATTTCTGGCAATGGAATCCACAAGTCTTGGGTACCACACATCTGGCCTGTGAATGCACTAGACTTGGGTACCACACTTCCGGTATCGGAATCAGCATGACTTGGATACCACACTTCTGGCATGTGAATTTGCAAGACATGGGTACTATACTTCTGGTATTGAAATCTGCAGGACATGGGTACCACACTTTTGGCACTAGAACCTACAGTGTGAGAAGCATCAACAACATTAAAATCTTGCGTTAAAAGTTTTTGAAAGTCCCTATATGTCATAAGCTCTATTGGCTGGTGAGGTGAGGTGTCCACTGAACTCTAGTTTTGCCAGTTGTTGTTACTTCATTAAACTAAGGATTCCTATACAGCAGTTCATCATCATAACGCCATTCAAGACACAGTTCCTGTTATAACGCTAGTATTGTCATGGAAACCATTCATAATGACACAGTTCTTGTTATAATGCTATTATTGTCATGGAAACCATTCATTATGACACAGTTCTTGTTATAATGCTAGTATGGTCATGGAAACCATTCATTATGACACAATTCTTGTTACAATGCTAGTATTGTCATGTAAACCATTGATTATGACACAATTCCTGTTGTTGCACTAGTATGGTCATGGAAACCATTCATTAAGTGGTAGTAAGATTACATGCATTATTGTGCACTTTTATAATGTCACCCCACTGTAAGTCAGTATACTCTATGGTTCCCAGACAGTGTTATAATGAGTACTGCACTATAACCCCAGCATAAAGCAGTCTCACTATAAGGTCGTCATCTGCATGACTCCCATGGATAGCATTATAATGGAGTACTGTAATAGGATATCATTATAACAAGGGAGTACAGTATCTTGCCTTTGAACATGCTATAATGTTGAGTGTTCTCATCAGCAGCAGGGGGCCTGATTAAAAACCGACTTTTGCAAACAATAATGCTGTATTTATGACTGCACTACAATTTTTGCTACACTGCTGTGCTGACCCTGCCTTGTACATGTCAATTCTATCCAGCAACTTCAAAAGATGATGAAAAGCTGAATATATTTTGTACATCTCTGAAAAAGTTAAACAATTTAAAACAAAATCTCAGCATTGCTCACCATGATACAAACACACCAGAAACTGATACTTATGTCTATACCTATATTTGAATGAGCATGACATGATGAATCTTTGCTGGCCAAGGTTTGCTAATCCATGGATCTTTGCTAGCCAATGGTAATTAATCCATGTATCTTTGCTGGTCAACAGTCATTGATCCATGAATCTTTGCTGGCCAATGGTTAGTGATCCATTGGTCTTCACTGGCCAAAGGTCACTGATCCATGGATCTTTGCTGGCCAATGGTTATTGATCCATGGATCTTTGCTACCAAATAGTCATTTATCCATTTCATTCCTCATTAACCCCTGACACATATAGTTAATTGAAACAGTGTTTTGAATATGTGCCTTCTTGTGGATGAAAGAGTTAATCCATGAAACAAGCAAAAATCATTTAGCCATTTCAGAGCTCGTTACACATGCTACATATTTAATAATGGCGATGTCCATGATGTTAGCAACAAATGCCAAAGGGTCAATATAGAACAAGCAGATCAACAACCCTTGGCTAGTGAGGATGGACATGATGATTTTGCCATAGTTGTAAAACAGTTCAAACACTTCTTTTCACTTAAGTGGATGCAAAAACTGTATGCATTTCTAGTCTAAGTATTAATGACAGAAAAATGCAACTTAATTTCTCAATGATTATGCCAATATATGTTAATTACAACTAAACAGAACATTAGCATTTCTTGGACATCCTACCTGATTTATTATCCTGGACTTTACCTGTGTAGCATGAAAAAAACTGCTTAATAAACACGGAAACTTGACTACATGCATAATAAAAAAAAAGCTTGCAAGCATAATATAGAATGGATTGATATATGAACAAATTTTCAGTCTGGGAATGTATCTGTTGTATATAAGTAACTTAGAATGGATAGATATAATGAACAAATTTTCAGTCTAGGAATACATCTGTGGTATGTATGCTACATTTATGTTGTATCTGAAAAGTCTGGAAAGTTAACACCACATGAATTTCACAGAATTTCACACTTTATTTGAAATCAAAAGCATCTTTTGTTTGTTTGTTTTGGTGTTTTAGGACACACCAACAAATAAAGGCTGTGTTTGTTTTCAACACATGAAGGTAATATCATATACATTATGCTTCGGTGTTTTTTGACACATTAACACAGAGGTAATATCGCACTTGTTTTGGTGTTTTATGACACACCACGATATGAAGGTCATATTGTGTTTGTTATGGTGCTATGAAGTGTTAGATTTGGTGTTTTACAGCATACCTGCACATGAAGTTTATCTTGTGTCTGTTTTGGTGTTTTACAACACATCAAAGTTTATTGTAATTGTTTTGGTCTTTAACAAAACACCATCACATGAAAGTTGTATTGTGGTTTTATTTGGTGTTTTACGATAAACTAACAGATGTAGTTACGATTGTATTTGTTTTGGTGTGTTACATACATGAACACATGAAGGTTATATTGTGCTTGCTTTGGTGTTTTCTCGGTGATACACGAACATATGAAAGCTTTATTGTTTCTTGTTTTCATGTTTTGTAGACCTGCCTAACATATTTAGACCTCAGTAAGGCAGTCAATTTTTTCCATACGTTGGGCCAGTTTTCAGTAAGATGTAACAAAATATAATGTACTGCTATTGTCAATCTGGAAAACATGCATTTAAAAGTCTTGAAGTGTGATTCAAGATTGAAGATTAGACAATAAACATCGTGTTCAACTCAAAAGTTTGTGATGTTTACTTTAACCATACTTCCTCCAGTACAGTTTCACAAACTGCAGTTCCAAACCCCAAAGATTAATAGCTTCTTGATATCTCTCAACTTGATGTAATCCTTTAAAAAAAAGCTGTGGTGATGGCAATCATCCATGTGATGTACTCAAATCAACACATGATGTCCACTAAACAAAACTGTTGCCCTTCCTGGTTTTTCCCCCAAGAATCTAAATATTCCATTTTATTTTCTTCTGTAGTATTAAAACTTTTTAAGAAGTTTACTGTCCCTTTCATCCTGACCTCTCAATTGTTGGATGCCATTTAATAATAAAAATAATACCAAAAAAACCCCAATAGCTTGATCATGCAGATGTTGGTAAAGTTTGTCTGGTTCCCTGACCAATTTAACTCAATCTAATTAAGAAACCAGGCTACGAATTAAACATCGACAAGCCAGTATTCAGATTTTACTGCAAACATTAGTATTTCTGCAATTTGTATTCTTATTCCGTAAGTCTGTATTTTCAGGTTAATTTCTGTAAGACTTACGGCAAAATAATAAGGGTTGGCAGGTCTGTGTTATGCTGTATTTGTTTTGGTGTTTTAGGGCACACCAACAAATGATGGTTATATGTGGTGTATTGGTGTTTTATGAGACACCAACAAAGAAAGGTTACATTGTCCTGATGTGCTTGGTAAACTGCATAAAGAATCAAAATCCTCTTTCTGCTTGTTAAAATTTGGAGCACAGTATCATGTACTTCATCTCCATTCCTCTACTAAATGTCAAAAGTGGAAAGATTACCTACTGTGTTGCATTTTCGTTCATAAGGTGCTCATTTTCACATATTTTATGTAGGCCACAAACCACATAGTTAAAGACTGAATAAACCAAGACCACCTGTGAAAACAACAGGATCTCCTTCCCAATCAAAGACACAGTCCCTAATTTAATTAAAATATTGAGAATACTCATATCTTGGAGGGTGATGGAAGTAAAACAAATTTTGAATTTCTGATAATCAAGCTGCTTTCTGAGATTATAAGCAAACACTTAAATATCTCTAACAAGAGTAATTCAAAGGGAATGCTGCTGTACTGGGTGAAACAAATTTCCAGGAATTCAAGATAAGACCGTACCTTCCTTTTAACTATTGATTGCTGAAACCATCTCTTCAGTGATAACAAGATTTTCAAATTAGTTGCTGTGGTAAAAAAAATGCCTATCAGCTAGGCAACATTTTCATTTGGGGCAAAGTAGACATCATTATAAATCTTCTGATGAAAGCCCCATTTCATGATGATCATCCATTCAGAAGAGTAAGGACTATATGATTCAGTTGTAATGACAGCCATATTTGATGTATTGGCACCATTTTCATTTAGGACTAACTAGGCAAGAAGTCTATTGGTGAAATCCCATGTTGATATAGCCATCCATTTGCTGAGACATAGAGATAATATTTTCAATACATGACTTTCCATTCAAGAGGAGTAGCAATAATGAATGGATGGATAAAGGACAACAGACCATCCCATAAATCCTTCTGGTCTATGACCATTAGAGCTAAAAACACATCATTAAAAATTTTAATGTTTAGGTTTTTTTCTTCTCTTCATCTTGTAACTGAGAATCTCAATAAAATTAATAAACTTTTTAATAGAAAATATTAAAGCACTTGTTTTTAATAAACCTTTTGTATTAAAACAATTCTAAACAGATGTCCAACAACATCAAGGGAGGTAACCATTAAAAGACCTTTCTCCTAGGGTTAAATTTGAGTTATATTCTTTCACATAGCTAGACTTTACTTTTTCAAAACCAAAAGAACAAAAGAACTAGATACTAAGAAATTGCATATTTTTAGAAATACAAACTATATTTAGTAACTGGGAGTAGACATCATACCATAAACTTGAGAGGGAAAAGCACTCCAGATCAAGTATCCAAAAATGATAATGATAAACCTATGAAAATAATAGGACCCTCTTTCCAAAATCTACTAATTTCATAACAGATGAACAATTGCCACCTGTGAAGATAAAGGATCTCCATCCAATCTGAGGCATATCTACCATCTGAAGGACTGAATAAACACTGAACCATCTGGGAGGACAATAGAGCCATTTTCTCAATTAGTGCCATGACCATTAACTTAAAATGTACAACCCACCTGTGAAGGCAGCAGAACTCCCTTTCCAAATCAGTCATGACCACTTATTAAAAAAAAATACAATGAACAATTATCTGTGTGTGAAGATAACAAGATCCTGTTCCAATCAGAAGCGTAGCCATAATTTTAAGTACTTACAAAAATGTCATTTTTTGCAAAACTGTCAAAACTTAAAGTAAAATAACAAGTAAATGAAATCGCAGTGAAGTTAAACAATTCTACACCATACAAATAGCAAGGGGTTTGCAGAATGTGGTGTCTCGCCTTTTTCTAAAATATGGGTTTACAAAAAAATTTAACACTCTGCTGACCCTGCAGCTGCCAATGCAACTGACTAAGTATCACTATATTTTGCATATTTCTCCCCTAAAAATGAGACCAAAACAAAAACAAAAAAGAACATAATATGACAGAAAGATGCATACTGATTTTCCCAATCATACATGTTAACATAATACAAACAAAATCTACACTGAAGTACCAATGACAGTGACATACATCAACATTCCTATTAAAATAAAAGAAATTTTACAGAAAGCACAAAAGGTCATTTTTAAATAAAATAAAAGAATGAAGCGGTGTATGAAATGCATTTTACTCCTGCATTTATTTGCTAAAGTACACTGGAGAATTAAACTGAATTTCAGTACTATACCATATATGCTCAAGTATAGTCAAGTCCAACTGCAAACAACAGAAAGATCTGCCACCGCATAATGTGCTGGCAGATCATTTTTTTGTTTGTTCTACTTAATATTCCTAACAAACTGCACAGATCCAGTTTGCAGCTGGACTTGACTTATAGTACAATACAACATATATTACATTATTAGATTTGATTCAGCACAAGCACTATTTTGTCACAAATTCGCAAAACATTACTTAATTTCACATTAGTTATCAATTCAAAATCCCTTTTTTATGTGCCACTACAAGCTCCATTATGTTTCAATCCCTTCAAATGATAGGTATTTTATGCACTAACATAGTATTTTTATTACTGTACAAATGCACGAGTCATTTCTAACATGTCAGAACAATTTTCAGCTAGTTTGTTTTTTTCAATACTCTTCCAGTACTAGTTTCACAATTGTTGATGAAAAGTAAACTTAGAATATTAAGAGTGACTTCCCTCTGGAGACAAAAGTTCCTTCCCTTTTCTAGGGAAGCATTAACTTTAGAAATAATTTAAAGGGATCTTGAATGTGATGGATGCTGTTTTGTACTTGCACACAGAAGAATGTTTGAAATTTATTTTTTGGAAGATATTCTTTCTGAGTAAATTTTTTTTACTCTGCTGTGCTTGTACATTTTCATTGAGATCTAGCAGTGGCAACAGAAGTCACAATCAGACTCAGACTCTGACATACAAAATAAATCAGTGTATACTCACAGGAATTGACTGTATGTCTGGTCTTGGCACTGGTACAGTATGCCTCAACAACTTTTAGAATTAATGCATCTTCCTCATTGGTACGAGGGTCATCTGAAAGCAGTTAGCAGAAGCACAGTAAAACTTTGAAAACTCAAAGCACAACTCAGATTAATGTTTTTTTCTTGAGTCTTAAGTTTTATCAGAGATTTATGAATGGACACACACATAACACATTATAATTTTACCAGATAAATCATTCAAGTCATGCTGAGCTTTTGGTAATAAAGCTTTACTGTATGTAAATTTAATTTGCATTTATTGTTTTCTAAGCTGAAAAAGTGAATATCTTGAATTGAAAAGGAACAGATGCTATATTTTAAGTAAGGATTAGAACCAAAAAAACCCTTATATACATGTTTGACAAAATAATTTAAGCAGATAACCCCAAGTATGCTAACACACCTTTCAATGACTAAAAAGTAGTATATATTTTAGTGATAAATATTAAATGATGTTTACATTTATCTCAAGTGTGTCTAAATAATGGGAATTCTATCATGCAAAATATGATTAGTCTTTGAGGACGATTATACACTATAATTTTTGTCTCAAAGGTAAAGTCAGACATAAGTAAGGAAATTGCTATAATATAAAATTACTTGGCTGCATAGAAAAATATACATGACACATAAGAAAATTGTTAACATGCTTTCTTTTAACAAGGTGAATAGATGGACAACTTAGTGAAATCATTAGCAATTGATGACCTCCTTTAAACTGAACATGATTGGTTTGGTGTTGGAATTCCAATGTGAGCTGAATAACAATGTCAAAGCAACACAAAAGTGCCTTGAAGGGACCGATGCTCTACTGCGCAAAAAGAATTTCCAGGATTCAAAATCGGACCATTTCTTCCTTTAACTAGTAAGCATTAAAACCATCTCGGATATTCTTCAGCTGTATAACAAGATTTTTAAATTAGCTGCTGTACTGGACATATTGGACATGCATATGATATAATTTTCATTTACGACCAACTAGACATCATTAGAACTCTTTTGGTGAAAACTACAGGTCAATGTGACTTTCCATTCATGAGGAGTAGCAATAACAAGATTTTAAAGATGGCTGCCATCACGGCTATACTGGATATCAGATTAGCACTACTTTCATTGGGGACAAATCAGACATCATAAGAAGACTCCGTGTTGATATGACCATACATTCTGGAGGAGTAGCGATAACAAGGTTAAGCAGTATTCATTTAGGACTAATTAGACATTTTCTTTACATATCTGATGATGGGAATCTATTACCTTTAAACTGTGCAATCTGATAAATTTTTAAATTAATAGTTGACGACAGGGCCCTGCTTCTTATCCATTTATATGTAATGACCCTTACATGTGGATATATATTTAGCTGAGAGTAGCACTAGACAATGCACATCTACTTATAAATTTTGTCATGGTTTTGGATTGCTTGGATCATTAATTATGTAAAATTATCCATTTTTTCCCCACAACACTGCACCAGTAATCATCCCATTGTACGTAATGAGAACTTAGAGTGTAGTACAAAATGAAAAAAGTTTAAACAATTAAAGAAAATTCTAAAGAAAAAAAAAAACATGTAAAAAAGGCTGTTTCAAAATCATGGGAATAACTTTATGCCTAACTGATGTTAGACTGGGTTGGTGTTTAATGGCCAAGCAACACTGAAGGTTGTATCATGCCCAGGAAAATAAAATAGGTTGGTGTTTAAAGGCCAAGCAACACTCTGACTGGTATATCGTGATCAGGCAAACAAAAAGCCTTGCCCAAGGACACAACAATGTAGCTGTTACAAGATGAACGAATGGTTGGAGTTGGAGCTGAACCTGAATCCTTCTGGTTATGAGTCCAATGCCTTAACCAGCGAGCAAATGTGACTCAGCCAAATTGAGGAACAAACTTCATTCCTCAATGTATGATAAATTTTAAACACAACATAAGAGTATTATGGGTGGCATGAATCCACAATTTGCAATATGCAATCACTTGCTAGTTGACTATTTATTACTGATTATAGACCCTCAGACTTGCGATCCAGGTGTTGTGGGTTCAGATACCTGCACAGGCTAGCATGGTTGGCTGCCTCGTTGTATCCTTGGGGAAAATCTGTTTCTCCCATTTCCTTGGCATGAAATACATATCAGTTATTCTTGAGATAATCTAACATACCAAATTTGATAATAAAACTATTTTCTCTTGCATGTTTGAGTCAATACCTGTTTTACCAGATGTGCTTATAAGTGCAGTACAAAATTCTTTCCTACAGCCTTTGACATAAAAAACTGTAGTGTTTTGGTGAATAAAACTAATTTTAATTATGTAATACTTACCTGTGTCTCATTCCTTCACTTTGTTGATTTCTAGGGAGAGGAGAAAGACTCTTTTAAGGGTAAGGTTTTCATAGGAAACTTCACTCAAAGTTTCATAATGAGGTTAAGACAGTGACCAAGGAACAAACCAGGAGATCCACCTCAATATTAACAAGTGAGAGATTGATTTCTGGAGCCCAGAGTACCTGTCAGTTTTGAAAGATGTGGGTTTGACCCTGTAGTGGAAACTACAGAGAACCTGAGAGTTTTAAAGAGGGATACTCTATAGCCTTTAATGGTGAATATCGCTCTATAGCCCTTAATGGTGAATACCATTCAACAGCCCTTAATTGTGAATAATGTTCTATAGCCCTTAACGGTAAATACTGCTCTGTAACCTTTAACAATGGGCTTTAAGCTTTATCTTAACAGAGAAAAAGAAGAAACTCTGCAACTGCAATTAAAGGGGACAGATAGGACCAATACATTTCCTACTGCAACAATTACAGAAAATTCCACATTTGACATCATAAACTTTGGAGGTCATTTGCCTTATAGCCTGAGAAATGCATTTGGCAACCTTGCTTGAAAAACTGTCCTGGCAGATAGATAATTTGTCACGAGCTAGGCATGATGGTGGAGGATTTGAAAATAGCTGTGCATGAGAGACCCTCTATGCTGATACATTAGATCCATCCAAAGTGCTCATTCTCTGTGATCAAAGACAAACAGGTTGAGATTGTTCAACCACAATCTCTGTGGACACAGGAGAACTTCCATAATGAGCAGTGCTGTGCAAGTCCTAACTCTGTAAAAAAACCTGAGATATAATTCTGAAAGGTGTGAAGGCACTTGCATACAGCCAATACCACCTACAATTGAAGACATCCACCACCCACGCTCTCTGGCCTGGCCTGCGGAGTCATAAAGAGGAAGCTTGTTCTTCATCTTCATTATGAACAAGGCCTTCCCCGCAGATGAGAAAGTGTTTCTGCTACTAAGTGGTACAAAGATTATTCTCTGAGGACAGCTTATCCATATCTCTAACAAGCTGTCTGCCAAAACATTACATTTGCCAGGAATGTGGTGGACTCTGATGAGAGTAATCATCCTCCAAAGCGGTAAAAAGTGGAGGAAGTTCCACATTTCCAAGCAAAGAGCAGGGAAATGATTGTCCAATTAATGTCTGAGGTATGCTATGACCAATGCATTGTCTGCATCAACCATGATGCAGCAATGCTTTGTGCTGTTGACACACCACTGAAGTGCTAGAAAATCAGCCCCAATGTCTAGATTGTTGATGTGGAGGGAAGCTTCTTCCTGAGACCACCTGCCCTGCAGGATGGCTCCCTCTGATTTTAGGTAAGACCACTGGCTTGAATCTGAGGTGTTATTGTAAAGGAAGGAGTGAGATTCTGAAGTGTGAATTAGAACTCTAGTCAGAAAGCAATCTTGATTTTTTTCACAAAACAAGATGGTGACAAAACTTGGATTCCAATAGGATGCAAGTGAACAGGGGGTTTTTGTGAGGTCTCCAGTTTTCAACAAGCAAGAAATGTAGGGGCTGCATAAGAAGCTTTCCTAGGGGAACAAAGTATGCTGTGCCATTCAGAGTCCCCACAAGACAGGGTTAGAGATGAGCAGAGAATAATATCTTCTTGTCAAGTCTTGCTAAGAAAGCAGGTGTATCTGAGACTGTGTTGGGAGGAACACAAGACTGTTCCTCTAACAGGTGAGAAAAAAATTGTCCTGCAGAAACAAACTACTGAGAAGGGATAAGATCTGACTTTTCCTGAGTGGGGATTAAGTCTAACTGAGTCACTGTCTCCAAAAACGACAAACAAATCCCCCCTCATGGCACATCTGAAGATGTTGTGCATCAATCATTCATTCAAGAAGTGGATGATGGGAACTTAAAAAACCTGAAATGAGCTGCTATTATACCCACGTCCCTTGTGAAGGCTCTGGAAGCTGAATCAAGGTCAAACGGAAGAGCCACAATGTCCTCTCCCATACAAAACTGCTGAATTTTCCTGTGGGTTGGTAAGATGGGGATGTGAAATAAGCAAACTGGAGATCTATGGACACCACAGTCCCTGTATAAACCACTGAGGATGGGGAACAATGGACCTTCCAAAACTGGGGCATTTCTTCACTGGTTTAGGCAATCTAGTACCATAGCCAGAGAAGTGTTCCTGATCTCTTAAATCCTGACAAGCTGCTGCTAAGATCTGCCATCTGGATAGTGTAACTGCACCCAGAGGGACAGCCATAAAATGCTTTTGTGTGTGTTTGTGTGTGTGTGTGTGTGTGTGTGTGTGTTAGGGTTGGCTGGGTGGTTAAGAGGCCAAGTGGGTGATTGGACACTGTAACTAATGGCAGAGAGGTATGTCCAAAGTATACATAGGAGGGCATATTCCACCCCTTCTTGGCCTTTAGACATAATCTGAGTCAGTTTCCTCACCACACTGAGTGAGAGAATCATATTAATTTTGACTTGGGTCAAGTCCCAGAGTCTCTCCGATCTGAAGAGGATCTTAGTCTCTGAAAATCCCAAAAGCTTGTGACAGAGATCTAGAGAAGTAGGTAGTAAACCTTATTTAATGCTTTATCAAAATTACACATTTCTTTCTCCTCCATCAACAGACCCAGTGAGTGGGATAAAGAATGCTAACCCATATGATGAGACGGATCAGATGGGAGAGGTTCTTCCAGGAACTCACCTACATCCACAAAAATTGAGTTCTTTATTTTGTGTTCTCTCTCAGAGCAAGGCAGGACTATTTTGTCTAATCTCCCTCTTGGGAGACAGGGACTCCCTGGTTGGGAATTTAACATCCTGTCCCTGCTTGAAAGAAGAGATAACTGTTTGATCCACTCTCGCTAGAGAAAGGGATTGAGCTTGGAATTTAACATCCTGTAAATACTTGAAAGAAGAGATGGGACTAACTTTTTGATCCACTCTCACAAGAGAAAGGGATTGACGACTCCCACTTGGCATCAGAGATATTGAGTTGTGGTCCCCCTTCCCTCAATAACGAGGATGGCAGAGGCAGGGAAGATCTATGGCATGCCTGGTCTACCAATCTATACAGCAAATGGGCTAGCTGTTTGATCGTCTCTCCTGGAGAAAGGAACTGGCGATTCCCTCTTGGTGCTTGAGAAAGTGGTGGTGCTCCTTCCCTTCCCTCAATAACAAGGCCAGAGGCATAGAAAATCTAGGGCATGACTAGTCCACAGATCCATGACCGACTCACCACTGGATCTACAATCAGGTAGGAAATATTATAACACCAGTTACTATCAGAGGGATGAAACCTCAGATGCAACGCTTACTGGCAATTTATTAAAAATCCTCAAAATCAACAAAGTTGGACAAAGATACATGAAAACAGAAAAAGAACTGGGGAGAAATAAAGAAAAGATATCTAGATGCCTGATGACAGGCCATTGCATAAGTAAAATATGATTATTCTGTCACAACATCAACAGTATTTAAAGCCCAAGCATCAAATGAGGGCTTCAATGTAAGATACTTACCACCTGTAAAGATGATTCAACAGGTTGTTTTGTTTTTTTAATATAACACCATCACCAAAGCAAATACTCAGAAAAAGGAAATTAAAGCTACTCACTTTGTCACATGCAAGATGATAATGAAATTGAGAATTTTTAAAAAGAAATATGTAAACAGGCTTTTAGACAAGTAAGGGTAAATACATTGGGACTAAGAAATATGTGCAAATGTTAGAAATGATTGCACATACTGTGAACCTATAACTGTCCAGGTGATACTTGGATCATCAAACAATCAAGAGCTGTTATCTAGTATCTATGACAACATCCATATCAACAATCATCCTATGACAATAACCATTTCAACAATCAGTCTATGACAACAACGATTTCAACACTCAGCCTATGACAACAACCATTTCAACACTCATTCTATGACAACAACCATTTCAACACTCAGCCTATGACAACAACCATATCAACATGCAATCTACATCTAATTTAGAATTTATGAAAAATGCTTCTTAGTTTATAAATAATGTAAATCTATAATAATTAAAATTAAAGAATTCCATATTGAAGTCTTAAGATTCTGAAGCCTATTTACTATATAGCTACAGAATTCTGAATTTAAGTCTATGTACTATATCGCTACAGAATTCCATATTGAAGTCTTACGGTTCTGAAGTCTATGTACTATATTGCTACAGAATTTTATATTGAAGTCTTAAGATTCTAAAGTCTATTACTATACAGCTACAGAATTCCATATTGAAGTTTTAAGATTCTGAAGTCTATGTACTATATCGCTCCAGAATTCCATATTGAAGTTTTAAGATTCTAAAGTCTATGTACTATATCGCTACAGAATTCCATATTGAAGTCTTACGGTTCTGAAGTCTATGTACTATATTGCTACAGAATTCCATATTGAAGTTTTAAGATTCTGAAGTCTATGTACTATATTGCTACAGAATTCCATATTGAAGTTTTAAGATTCTGAAGTCTATGTACTATATCGCTACAGAATTCCATATTGAAGTCTTAAGGTTCTGAAGTCTATGTACTATATTGCTACAGAATTCCATACTGAAGTCTTAAGCTTCTAAAGTCTATGTACTATATTGCTACAGAATTCCATATTGAAGTCTGAAGATTCTGAAATCTATGTACTATATCGCTACAGAATTCCATATTGAAGTCTTAAGATTCTGAAGTCTATGTACTATACAGCTACAGAATTCCATATTGAAGTCTTAAGATTCTGAAGTCTATGTACTATATCGCTACAGAATTCCAGATTGAAGTCTTAAGATTCTGAAGTCTATGTACTATATCGCTACAGAATTCCATATTGAAGTCTTAAGGTTCTGAAGTCTATGTACTATATACCATATTTTATGTAATTTTTCGTACACGAAAAAATAATTATTAATTTCAGCGTACGAAAAATTATATGTAAAATAAATAATTATCATTTGGTGGCACTGACCGTGTACGAAAAATAAAGGGATCATACTAAAACAAGTTCTATGGTACACACGCTACTCGACAAAATAACGGTACAAACGTATGAAGTAAACGTATATTTTCTGTCTCATTCTGCTCTCAATTCAAGAATCTAATTACAATGAATCAAAAGTACTGTTGTTATTAGTGAGAGAGAGAGAGAGAGAGAGAGATTGAGAGAGGATTATGTCTCTGTGCAAGCTCGTCTGCATTTAGAACATATGTTGCTCTTATGTTATGTGGCAAAATA
Source organism: Megalonaias nervosa (assembly GCA_016617855.1). Classification (NCBI taxonomy): domain Eukaryota; kingdom Metazoa; phylum Mollusca; class Bivalvia; order Unionida; family Unionidae; genus Megalonaias; species Megalonaias nervosa. The sequence goes on from JAECUM010002571.1 coordinate 126,101, forward strand.
ATCAAGATGGTTTGAACATGTATAAGTTATGGGTATTATTTATTTGTAAATTGTACGCAACAATACGACCCCACATCATCAAGAAATTAAGTGCAGGTTGTATTTTTACTGCAACAATAATCTCATTATCAAATTACAATAAAAAATAAAGAACTTGAAATCAACATTTAAGTTAATGCGCGTGAGTGCGCATGCGTGTGTGTGTGTGTGCATGCGCACCAGAGAGATCAATCTAACAAAATTTTTTCAGTGTACAAGACTGTATTTATTCAGTGTAGCTTTTATTTGTAGCTTTTGCAAAGAGAAAAAAAGACCATTTTCAGTTACCTGACAAGTGGGATAATCCTCATGTATTACGACCCTACTATAGTCCATTAGGAATAAACACCACTATATCAACAGTTAATTCTTGTTTTAATTACGATGTACATTGTCACAGCAACCTCATGGCGATGCAGTGTTATTTACACGGTAATTAAACATGCTTAGGGCTTTGGTTATTCCAATTGAAACCAGATTGAGGGCAAGAATCGACTGAAGAGGTCAAATCAGCGAGGCTGCCAGTAGGGAAATGAGGCTTGCTTTAGGGAAATGAAAGTCTGTCAATGTACTATTGAAGCCGTTGTCCATATGGCAGATGTTATAAGGACAAGCGATCATATGCATTACTTGTTATTCGAACTCACCAATAAAGATAATAGTGGGGTATGTCATAGAATAGATCTGCAATAAAATGTTAATTATATCCAAGTCAAAACAGAACAAGCACTTAAAAGATAGTATATGTATATATACAAATCGATTTAACGGAGTCTGTGACTTTCAAATTTACGATGGAAAATGACAAGGTTTTTATATTTTATGTTTGTATGACTAATGAAACAATAAGACTAGTTGACCAATGGTCTGTGGTCTTCACTTTAGCATGTACTGAGATGTTAATATTTGTTGGATAAGACAACATCAAAGGGCTTCTGAACTTGTTTTAAAATGCACGTGGTGTTTTGTTACGGTGACGGACTTAATAAGGAGAACTAATTAACGATAATACTTAAAGGTATGGTCTGTGAAGTCCTTTGTTCATTTGTTAATAAACACCAGTAGATATTGTAATGACAATAAGACTTTATGCACATGGGCGCCCGCAGGATCTTTTGCAAAAGGGGGGGGGGAGGAGTCAATCACGGCCGGGAGAGTTAGTATAGTAAGCAGTCTGAAACTAAAGCTAATATTTACTAAGCGTTTTGAACGGAATCTTGTGACATATTTTCAGCTTCATTTGCATGATTAAACTTGTCGGAATATACTGCAGTATATTTCAAGGGGGGGGGTCACATGACCCCCTTTGACCTATGCTGCGGGCGCCCATGCTTATGCATCAATCATTATATTTTCTCACCAACAATTAATCATTAATTTTTGTAAAAACAAAATGGGAATACGATATTTTCGATCTTTTTTGCAAACATAAATCTTCTTAGTGAAAATTTTATGTCCAATAATTTAATGAATTTTTCAAATAATACAAAGTGATATGTACGAAAAATTATGATACATTTTAAATAATTATTTTTTTGATAACTGGATTGTGTACAAAAAATTAAAGCGTACGAAAAAATACATAAAATATGGTAGCCACAAAATTCCATATTTAAGTCATAAGATTCTAAAGTCTATGTACTATATCGCTACAGAATTCCATATTTAAGTCTTAAGATTCTGAAGTCTATGTACTATAGTGACTGAATTCCATATTGAAGTTTTAAGATTTTGAAGTCTATGTACTATATCGCTACAGAATTCCTTATTGAAGTCTTAAGATTCTAAAGTCTATGTACTATATCGCTACAGAATTCCATATTGAAGTCTTAAAATTCTAAAATCTATGTACTGTATTGCTACAGAATTCCATATTTAAGTCTTAAGACTGAAGTCTATGTACTATATTGCTACAGAATTCCATATTTAAGTCTTAAGACTGAAGTCTATGTACTATACAGCTACAGAATTCCATACTGAAGTCTTAAGATTCTAAAGTCTATGTACTATATCGCTACAAAATTCCATATTTAAGTCTTAAGAGTCTAAAGTCTATGTACTATATCGCTACAGAATTCCATATTGAAGTTTTAAGATTTTGAAGTCTATGTACTATATTGCTACAGAATTCCATATTTAAGTCTTAAGGTTCTGAAGTCTATGTACTATAGCTACAGAATTCCATATTTAAGTCTTAAGATTCTAAAGTATATGTTCTATATTGCTACAGAATTCCATATTTAAGTCTTAAGGTCTTGAACTCTATGTACTATATAGCTAAGATAAAGCTGCTGCACTCACCAAGACAGTTACAGAGTGGAATTAACAGAGATCTGTCACATCTAATTAAGTAGGATGTGCATAAAAAAATAATTATAAGAAAACACCTGAAATACAGATCATCACAGTGCAAGTTTGACATGTGACAAGAGCATAACAGTCCATATTTGGCAGACATTAAAACTTCATGGTAGATAACCATATTTCTCCTATAGCAAGTCCAGGAGGTTTGACCAAAAACATTCTGTGAATAGACACAGAATGGGGGTGGGGGTGGGTTTGGGGTCGGGGGTCTTATTGTGTGCTAAAATTATGTGGATAAGCTTATCATAGAATACATATAGTAGATAGCAGAGCAATAATCATTACTCATGATAAAAATAAGGTATAAGAATGATTGTTCATAGGTGTCAAGGATTATACTGTATATGTGCAAACAGAGTGAAAACTTGTGACAGTACTTAAAGCTAAAGTATAAAGACATGGATACAAAATTTCATTAGCATCTGACTTGGGAAATTATACCATGTAATATTTCAAGCAACAAAAGTCATACCAAAATGAGAAACTGAAATAAGATTAGTTCTAAAATGTCCTGAACTAAAGATGCATTGACACAGAACTAAAGATGCACTGATATAGAAATGAAGATACACTGACACAGAAATAAAGATACACTGACAGAAATGAAGATAACACTGACAATAAAATCAAAATGCATTGACATAGAAATGAAGATACCTCCACAAAGAGCAACTAAAACCTTATTTAACACATTTTGTGGCAAGTGGAGATTTTAATATAAAAGATTATGTTCAAATAAACACGAACGTACTCACAATTAATTTATTTTCCTGGGTGTTATTTTTCCTGGTTGAGAATGCTTTCTCTTCCTTACTTAAATCTTTGGTTATTCTAATGAGAAAGGAGGGGTGCTATAGGTCAAACTTTTTTGTGTACCTAAGTAATTTATTTTGTGGTTTGTAGTAACCATGAAATTCAGTTTTAATACAAATGTGGAGGTCATTTTTATATAACCCAAAAATGTAATCTCAATGCATATCTTCAGTGTAGAACAATATCATAGAAATTGTGTTAAAAGTTTCTTTTATTACATACTCTCAAAATCTGACTTTGCACTATTATACAGATAATAACATCTTCTATGAAAGTATTATTTGATAAAGGTGACATTCTTTAGTCTTGTTAAGCAACTATTCTTAATTTTAAAAAACCCCACACAAATTGTAAATTCAAATGAAGAATCTTAAAGTTATATAAAACTTAGGAGACCTGAGTAGCCAGAACTTTATTCCACATATAATTCAAGTTCAAATCAAATTTAAAATATCCTAGTAAGTATTCCAATGAACTTTAAAATCTTTACAGTACTCCCTCATTATAAATATATAAAGTATTCACCGTAACTTTACCATCTTAACAGTACTCCTGCACTGTAAATATCCTATAAAGTATTTGAATTTTTTTTTTACAATCTTCATAGTACTCCCTCACTATAAATATCCTACAAAGCATTCCAGAAAGCTTTACCATCTCTATAGTACTTCCTCTCTAAAAATATCATACAAAGTATTCCTCAAAACTTTACAATCTTTACAGTACTTCCTCTCTAAAAATATCATACAAAGTATTCCTCAAAACTTTACAATCTTTACAGTACCTCCTCTCTAAAAATATCGTACAAAGTATTCCTCAGAACTTTACCATCTCTACAGTACTTCCTCTCTAAAAATATAGTAAAAAGTATTCCTCAGAACTTTACAATCTTTACAGTCTACAGTACTCCCTCACTATAAGGCCCCTCTTTATAACTCAGTTCCTCTTATGATTCGAGTAAATGTCATGGATCCAATTTTATTAAGTATTGAAATTATATGTATAATGTAGTTCAGTATAAGCTGGTCTCACTATATGGTGGTACATTAAAAATAGCTCACTGACAGCATTATCATGACAGAGTACTAATTTTCAACAAATCATTGAATGATTCTCATGGGGTACCTTAACTAAAACTTAGGTCTCCAACATAATGCATATTATGACACACCTTACACCAAAGGTGCTCAAACTTTTTGCGTGAGTGGCCCACTTCTGGATATTCTATGTAATAATATACAACCTGCAGCAAGACCATGGCCCACAAGTGGGCCCTGACCCCTAGTTTGAAAACCTATGTGTTACACTTGTAAGTTATTCTCAGTAGTGAGGGTTTATAACAAGGTTTTAATTGCTCTAATTGATGATAATTTCCTCAGATACCAGTGAATGAATATAAATCCTCAACCAAACTGTTGGTACCAATTTCTACATTCATAAACATAATCAACAGATTTATTATCTATTTAATTTTACAGCAATATCCTGTAAAAAAAAAAATTATGCCAGCAGTTCAGGAAGGTCTGGACACAAAATTATACTTTGTAATTTGGCTTTAAACTTGAAAAGACTTTCTCAAAACCTCTTTTACTCTGGAAAACAAGAGACCAATTGAAAATATTTTACCAGCTAGACATAGGTTTAGCAGAGCATGGTACTGCCTATACATGATGATATCATATAACCTTCCATTGTACTTGACTTGCACTAGTTCAACTGGTAGAGCATCAGGCTTGTAATCTATGAGATGCTGGTTCAATACCTGCCCATGCCAGCCAAGATCAGCTGTCTCAGCATGTCCTTTGAAGATGCTCTTAGCACTCATTTCCTCTGCAGGATACAGCCAATTGTAAGTCAAAAGTGTCTTTGTGACCAACAAAAACAAACAGAAAATATCGGAGTGTCAAGTTTTTAATCTGCACACAAGTCTTAATGTTGAGGTTGCTGCCACTGATAGAAAAGTAATACATAAGTCATGCCATTTGCAATCTTGTGAGACAACAAGCACCTTATTTCTCATTGCTATCTACAAAGACTGCCCTAATTTCTCATTTGGTAATAACTCAGATGTATATCCATGCACTGGCAAACAAAATTCATGTGTTTTGGTGATTAACAACATCAGCTGACTAGGCTGAAGCTATTCTTCAGAGAAATTAAGGGTTTGATAATCAAGCAATCAAAAAGACAGACCAGACAAGGTAAAGGACACATGAAGGATGGCATTCAGGAGAATATTTACTGCCATGGAGCAAAATGCACATATATATTCAGAAAAGTAAAAAGCATGCGATACTAACATCGCTTCCACCGATAGTCATATTCATCCTGAGACATGGTACGCTCTGGGAGAAAAAGTCAGGATAAAAGTCCTTAATGGGTTCACTGACTTAATCTATTGCCAGGAATGCACAAAGTATTGCTAAATAAAACCTTAAAGATAAATGAAAGAAGTGATCAACTCTCATACAGTCTACTATACTTACATTGGTAAATCAACTCTCACAGTGTACCATATTTACACAGGTTAATATCTACTAGTGAAATGTATTTTTGAGCTTGTTTAGTGTAAAGGACATCAAAGGAATACACAGAAATACTTTTACTCAGCTATAAATCAACCTTTTGTTAGCCTGAGAGAAACTTTCAGAGAAAGGGACATTGTGAAAGAAAAAAGACCAATCAATATATGGTAATGGCAAACACAGAATAGGTGTCTGATCAAGAACAGAAAATTTCATCACGTGGCTCTTGTCAGATGATATTATTCAGTACTAGATATCTATTATTTTTAGCAAAATTTGGCAACTACGTTGCTAGAACATTTTAGCGTTGTGTAAACAGTGTTGACTAAGAACTACCATCTCATAAAGTGCCAGCAGATCTGGGTCAACAAATGTAGGCTTGGAATCATGCACAATGAAAAGCAAGGACACAGATCTAATGGTGTATTATTTGATGGCAGATTGGAGTTGATGCTGTTTGCAGTTGGGTGTGAGGTATATCTGAGTTGATACAGTACAATCAGATGTATCTAATTTAAAATATTTTCTTGTGACAGCATGGTGAATCAATGCTCTTTAAACCCCTCCCATCTGAATGTTTAATGCTGCATAAAATTATGCACTTCATGAATTGATGATTCACGAATCTAAAGAGTTGGATAAGTATTTTATGTCATCATGTGAAAAATAAATTTCTTTGCTTTTTCTTAACTACAGTGGTCCCTCACTATACAACCCCTCAGTATACCACTGTTACTCTTACTAAACAGGTTATGTCAGATATCCCATTTAATCTGTAAAATGCTGATTTATCACTGGTACCTATTTAATTTACTTTTAGCTCATGATCCATAAGAATTATTTATAATGTTGTTTCACACCATTAAATGCCCTAAGTCTGTGTTTTTATATATTGTTTAACACAGGATTGAAGGAAAATACCTCAGTATATGGATCCATCCACAGTTCACACTTGTGGCTCCCATGAGCTTTATAGGGATGGAGTCCAATAGTTTTCACTTTTATTCATGTCTTGATAGGTTTTTTAAATAAACCCCTAACAGTTTACAATTACACACTATCTCTGTACCAAGGAATTTAGAGCTATTAGTAATGGGCACACTGTAAAGGCTTCATCCATCACAATCTGTTTGGCAGTAACCTAGGGACTAACTCTTCAAAATGATAATGTAGAAAGCTGGAAATTAAAATCATTCAAGGCCACATCATTATAAACCTGCCTGCCTAATTTGGTTGAAATCCAACAATCCTGGTAAAGTAATGCTGCAGAAACCCAAGTCAGGAGGATGGGCAACTTGGGAGTAAAAATCCTCTAAACGATGTCATGGAATGCTAGAAATCAAACTCAGCCAAGTTCTCATCAACACATACCAATTTAAGTTGAAATCCAGGTAAAGTGACGCAGTTGAAAATATCACTGAAAGCTGGAGATCAAACTTGTTGAAGGTTTGATGAGTGTTATGCTGCAAGTCAAATTTGGCTGAAATCCAGCAATTCTTGGGAAAGCTCAGCTGTGGAAATGACAATTACAGGTGTAGGCAATCAAGGCTATAAACCCTCAAGATGATGACAGAGGGCTGCAAATCAAGTTCTTAATGGTCTTGTAAATACAAATGCTGCATACTAAATTTGGCTAAAATCCCAAATATTTTCAGTTATCTTGTACAAATCCAAATTTTGATAGACGGATTAATAGTCTGGAAAGCTGGAAATTAGACTTATTCAAATTTTCATCAATATAAAGCTTTGTATCAAATTTAGTTGAAATCCAATAAATCTCCATAAAGTTAATGAGCAGAAACCAAAGTAAGGAGGATGTACAATCAAGGGACATAACCCCTGTAAACGATGTTATGGAATGCTGGAAACTCTAGGTCTCATTAACATAAAGCCACGTACCAGATCTGGTTGAAAACCAATGAACCTTGGTAAAATTACTGTACATAAACTGTTATGAAAAGGGCAATCAGGATGAGGATGGGTGACTTAAAGCCTTCTGTCCTCATTTTGAGGAGTTTTGGCCCAGGATTGCAAATTAAATGGAACACAGGCAAACAGAACTCAATCAATGCCACTTCAGTTTAGAGCTCCATGCCAAATCTGGATGAAGACCAACAATCCTTGGGAATATTAAGTTGTGGAATGGAAATTTAGGGGAACAGATAAGCTGAGGAAAGGAGCATGTAATCTGGGACAATAACTCCTAAAAATGATTACATTTTTCTTAAGTCTGATCAATATCAAGCTGCAATGCAGAATTAGATAAACTTCAAAGCCAAGTTAACTTGCAGAAACCAAGTTGCTATCAGATGGATTGATGGAAGAAAAAAAATGAGGACAAATGGACAACATTATTACTATAGGACTCCAAAGGGCCTTAATAATAAAATCTCTGATTCCTCAGTGTTTTGAATATATGAGGATCTTAACACTGTTCATCAATGATGCCTGCAATGACATATTTTGTTTACAATAAATTATCTGGCAAAAATGTCTAAAGACATCTACAAACCTGGTTTTCTCCTTCCAATTTTTCGCCCTGCCCTGGGACTACGAATTCCATCATCTCTATATAATAATGGGGGCCGAAGTGGTGGTGCTGGTCGTAGACAAGACATATTCCATGGTTTATTGACTTTAAAGTTACACAATGAATGTGTGACACTGACTGTAGCTGTTTTGGCTTTTGTAACAGTACTTATGCTTGGTTGGGATGTTGACACCTATAATTAAAGACCATGAAAGGATGAGCTTAGCCATAAATGGTTAATACAAATGATCCTCTGCAAATTAGTTACCACCTAATTTTTTATCATTTTCAGCACTTAAAACTTAAAAAATGAAATATTATAACTTAAAAAGTTAGGTGTGTGAAAGAATAAATGTTGCCTATTGAAAGTAAGCATGTAAACAGATGGGCTCAAATGATAGCACAAGTGCATGCAAATGACATTTTGAGATTTTCTAAAAAACAATTTCCTCAATAAAAAAAAATAAACATCCATGCCTTCTAGGAAAAAAAATTATCTTTATACTATTCTTCTCAAGTACAATAAATACAATAAACACAACAAATGTAATATACATATCATGTAAATTCATCATCTTTATGACAGAAATGTATCACTGTCACTTCTCATACAAGTGCTTCTTAAGTATAATAAAAAAGACATTTCAAATTAAGAAGTATTTTTTCTGATAGTCTTGTTGCGATTCAATAGCACATGTTTATAATAACAGTCACTAATCTGAACATAAATTGGATTTCTCTAATTACCTGGATGGGTTGGTCTAGCTGCTGCATTGTGATTGGTTTGGAAATACTGGAAGGTGTTGTCTGGCTGCTTGGTACCTGACTGGGACTTAAGTTTTTCTTTAGACATTCTAACCAGGCATTCAATTCCATCCTTGTTCCACATGTAATTACCATTTTTTCTATCATAGAACCTGGCAGTGGAAGAAAACATCATGAAAGAAAACTAAATACTAATTATCTAGGAATTATATTGATGCCAGACAACAGGATACTGTAGCAGTGTACATTAATTCTGCATTTAAACACGTTTCAAAAGGCTGTTCCTTCGGCATAAAAAGTCAGTTTAAGGGCAGGCCATCTTACATTTGAAGTCATTCCTTTAAATACCAACAGTAAATTGTGCACATTAAATGGGGTCTTTCAAGAAGGTAGTTTTAATGAACAAAACTTTACTGTATGTACTGCAAAAAATGTTTCTGTTGAACAATTTTACTTGCATGTGAATTGTACTAAAATCTACATCAACAATGTGCCGTAACTGTATATTGTACATTAATGTACTGGAATACTCTCAACTGCCAGTGAACTATACCATAATGTGCATCAGAGACACATATCCAAAAATATCTAACACACACAGTCTGTGTTGCTTTGTGCATTTTAGCCATAAAGAATGCACACAATCTGATCAGGGTTTGTTCAATTTCCAATGTAGAGAAGTTGGAATGGTCTTGTGTCTGCTTCAAGTGTAGGCTTTGTTAAGATGAGTAGCTTTCCCATATCTCATGAGCTCTTACATGATTGCCTTCAGGCTCAGCAACTGTTGTCCTGACAAATGAACCCAAATGTTTTTCTCACTAGAAAAATACTTCCGGCAGAAAATGATGTGCACTCAGAATCACCAGCAAAAAAAAAAAAGAAATCAAAAGAAGCAGAATACAGCAAAGTAACTGTGGTGCATAACTTGGCTGGAATACAAGCACATCCACTGGGATGACCTGCTCAACTTGTTTTTAAGCGAAGACTGCAAAGGAATCCTTTCGTGACTGGGTCTAAAAATTTTAAAAATCTGCCTTTGTTCATGACAAGGTATCTGGAGAACACATTACCACTCAAGGCATCAGTTCAAAATGGCCAGTGTAGCTGCCATATTGGATGTACAAGGGCATATCCAACAGGCACCATTTTCATTTTGGGCTAACCATACATCATACAATTTTTAGTGAAAACCTGACATCATTATTTTCATGAGTAGAGATTAACAAGATTTTCGTGATGGTCAATGTCACATTGGCACCATTTTAACTTGGTACCAACTAGAGATCATACAGTGTGACCCCGCTATGGCACGCTCCGTTATAACACGAATTCGGATATAACACGGTCATGGTGTGGCTCCCGAAATTTCATGTACATGTATTTTTCTCGCACACGAAAAAAAAAATTACTTTCTTAAAAGTACAAAAAAAATAAAATAAAAAAATTTATTATCATTTTAGGGAAGAGATCGCGTATAAATAATACAAGACGATCGTGGCGTGGCTACTGAAATTTTATATGCATTTTTCTCATACATGAAATAATAGTGTTTTCTTCTTAAAAGTATGAAAAATAACGTGCAAAAATTTTTTCAGGAATCGCACAGGGCTTCGCCAATGTCGCAAATTGCGATTTTTTTTCCCTTATTGGCGGCAAAATATACCGTCTGCAACGTTCTCTCTAATATTTTTCCTGTGTGCACGGAATTTTGAAACTGCTGCGCGGCATAGGTATTTGCTACCAAAAGTTGTGCGCGGAATTTTGAAACTGCTGCGTGGCATTTTTTAATGAGCTGCGCGGCTGTGCACCTTAGAGCGAGCATTGACCATCTGGCGATATTTTTTATTGGCGACATTGTTGGCTGTTTAAACTTGTATATACAACCATTGGTTTGGAGTGGAGAAATTCAGAGGCTCCATGAAAGGATGCCGTAAAGTTGATATAAAATGCAATGAAATTTATCTATTGTTACATAAACAAATTCTTTGTCGATATTGACAAACCATCTTAACAGTGCATTGTTATATCATAATCTGCTTATGTTGACATCTAGCATGGTACTGTATGTTTTGAGATATCCGCTTTTTTTTCAAATTTACATTTCTGGTAGCGGAGATCACCCGGACGAGGCATTATCTCATAATCTATCTTTGTCGGATTTTCGGCTGCTCACTAGTAATTAATATATTTACATAGACTGACATTTGTATGTGGATGGCAAGTAAAATTCCTCTTTTTTTCACTCAGAATTAAATCCTTCAGAACATTCACGTTTTCTGTAGTAATCCCTGTCATCAGACCAGAACACCTGCATCTCTATCGTCGATTGACCATTTCTTTAAATTTCTGATGCATGCATGGAAGGCAGCATCACTCCACTACCATAAATGTAAGAAAAAAAAAAAAAAAGCTCTCACTTGTCTCTTGAATAGGCAGGGAGGAACAGTAACTACAATTGACCATACGATGGCCAATTCATTTTAACAATAAAAATGTACCCAGATAAAACAGTAGTTGAAATTTCAAAGAAAACATTACCTTTGAAGCACCGATTGTTATGAAAATGTACTAAACAAATGGGAAAAAAATCAGTCTCAATCATGCAATACAATTTTTTTATGTTGCCGCCACAATAAGAAACGGGCATTTCTTTGGTTCTCCAAAGCTGTCCTTTAGCGGTGACTTCAATAATGTATGCACCCTTCATCAAAGAAAGCTGACTACAATCTTCAATAAAAACAAAGAACCTTTCTTCAAAGGAAGCCATTGCTGAACTTAAATAAAGGCAATGGAATCTGATGGATTGTTTCATTTGCCAACGTGACTGGAACATTTTTACTGAGCTGTGAAAGTTTCCTTTTTACAGGAAAAAAGTTTATGCTTACGAACTCGACTGACAGCGTTTAAAACGTAAACTTTTACCGACTTCAGACGTATGTAAAAGTAAATGTGCTTCATCATTCGTTATGTGATTGTGGTATTTTTTCCGCTGAATTCAGACCTATATGACCTGTGACAAAATTACTGAATATTTTAAATGTGTGTGTGTGCATATTTTTGATGGAATTACTTGTATTGTGGATTCAATGTATGTGATGTGATTCACGGGCGAGTACATGGTGTTGATACTTTATTCATTGTTATGCATTAGACATGTATATATAAACAGTATACATGTATATGTACCAATGCGTGGTGTTTTCACTACAGGTGTATTTCTCATTTAATATGCATCGATTTAAGATGAAAACTGTGCCAATGAAGCACGTATTTTTGCGCCAGCATTTATTACCCCCCCTCCCAATTTTTTCGGGTACATGCATCATTTTCTTCTGCTAACTGACCAGGTTACTTATAACACCGTTCGGTCTATAACACGGTCGGGTTCTATGGCTCCCAACTACCGTGTTATAGTGGGGTCACACTGTATGAAGTCCTTAAGTGAAGAAAAGCCAAGAAGATTGAACATACATTTAGGATAAGTACTGTTACGTATCTAGGCTCGTTCAAAAGTAACAAAGAAAAGAGTGAAGCCAACAAGCTTTGTAAATTTAACAAAATAATTTATTTCCCTAGAAAATAAGGTAAAAATATGAACAAGGACTTACGGTTTGTGAATTTAATCCAAAAATTAATCCTAGAATTTAAAAATATAAGTCCTGTCACTAAAAAGTTCTAAATGGATCAAAGTTCGAATCCTGACGAAGTTCCAAGATGGAAGGTGATGACGTCTTCTATATCCTGTTTTGTGCTGTCATGTCAACAGTTCCTTGTTGAATCACTAAAGTTAATATTCCGACTTCAGAATTCCAAATAATGTCCAATAAATGTCTTTGTCCAAGAATTTTGATGAGCACTAGATATTTCCAGGAAATTTTTTTTATTTTAAATAGAAAATTCAACTCAAAACTGACAACAGGAATACCTTTGAGCCCGAAGGTATGAATTATGACTGACTGAAAAAAACAGATACGTCACTTTAACTCCACTTACAATGCAGAACGGACCATGTGATAGGGTCACGTGATCACTCTCTTTCGAGAAACGTAGTAACATCATATGTCAATTATCACGTCCACCATGGACGAATTCGATTCTACTGAATGAACCTACAGGACTGAATAAAAATGAAAAAAGTTGTTTACATAGAACTGACACACAAGCCAAGTATGACCTTGATTATGACCAATGATTTTCACTCTAGGAAAGAAATAAAAAAAGTTGTTTATCAATTCTGAATCAAGGTCAGGAACTAGGTCAGCTAAAAATACAATGCAGCAATACTGGTTATTTACTGAACTGAACTGAATTGTCCGAAAAAATGTCAAATCCAGTGAATAAAGTTATCATTACAATAACATGTAATGAAATAAAAATAAAATGAAAAAGAATTTAAAACTAACACACAAGTAATTAAATTACATATACATAACAGTACCAATAACAAGATTTTCATGATTGCAACTGTGGCAGCCATATTGGGCATCAGATCGGCACCATTAATTATAAGATAACTTCATTTATTCTAAGCAACTTGATGTTACCATCTTAATCCATATAAAATGCTTAATAGGAACCTTAGTGTCAAATCTAGACAGTCTGTCTATAATATATAACATGTTCATTAAATGCAGCAAACCAAAACAATCATAATGCATATTCCTATAGGCCTAAGCATCCCTGTGCCATCACAAAAATGATGGCTCAATTATAATAATAAGATGAATCCATTCTTCCAATTTCAAAACATTTAATTCCTTAAAACATTTCTGGCCAAACAATAACCATAAACATTAGTTCACTTATTTATTTTTATCTTCTTTTCTCTAAATATCTACTGCCAATTTGTTTTTATCTACTTCCAGTCCATCCGACTAATTTCATGTTATGGACATAATGCTTTTTTTCCACTGAGCAACTAAATCTATACTCCAGTTTATTTTCTTGCTGTTTGCATCCACATGGAAATTTTCTGTACAAAATTATGTCTAATACAATTCTGGTCTTCCACAATTTCATCAATATAAATGAATTACGGAATTTTCATGAAACTTTTAAATAAAACTGCAAAATCAGGAAAGATTGGCATCTTCAAAATGCCATCGCATAATGATATCCTAATGCAATTATTTGAATATCTGGAAAAATGATGTTAATATTAAACAAGAAATCTGCAGTATATCATATATCCCAGTACTTTTCTCTCCATCTCCAATCCCATGTAAAACTGTTACCTCCACTTATTGTATGTATTCACTTGTTCTGATCTGCTGTAACATAATGCACTTGCAGATCAGGGTCCATATTGTTTGTTCTACTGACTACTCTTAACAAACTGCACAGACCCAGATCTGCTGGTGCATTATGCAATGGCACATCTGGGTCTGTGCTCTCTGTAGCTGGACAGGTCTTAAAAAGAAGTATATACAGTAATCTCCGCCCCCTGATATGGAACTAAATTCTACAAGTGCTACACATGTCTACAGACCACTGGCAGTCATAAAAAAAATTGTCAAGTTTGAGCCTTAACAAATACGAAGAGCTGTGATAATTCACAAATGCACTGACATGTGGAGAAAACAGAACCACATCAGCCCAATATTTTCTTCAAAAATAGGTAGTGTTACGAATATGTAATTAAATTACTTGTGTGTTAGTTTTAAATTCTTTTTTATTTTAATTCTGCTTCATTACATTTTACTGTAATGATAATTTTCATTGGATTTGAATCTCTTTTCCGAAAACTGGCTTGACCCGATTAGATTATAAGATTTCTTCAGCACTATTTTCAGCTCACAGTTTTTGTAAACATCGAGTGAATATGACTGGTTACTGCCAAGGTCATTTCGACCTGCAAGTTAGCTGAACTGTAAACAGTCTTTCCTTTTTATATATTTTCAGTGTGAGAATTTGATTCTTAGATAGGGCTATTCTTGCATACATGACAAATGGCATTTTTTTTATTGCACTGTTCAAATTAGTAAATCACGTAGCCTCTCATGTGAAGCACCATGTGATCTAAAATCGCTGCTTTAAACAGACGCTCTCTAGAAGATTTAGTCAGTCGTATGTCCGCACCTTGAAGGTACATGTGTTTATATTGTTGAAACCAGATTGTTTTTGAAGTTCATTTGTTTTTGGAATTTAATAATTTATTCTCTAGAAAACTAAACAAGTGCTTTATATTTATAAAAGTTCTGGGAGAAAGAAAGTCAGTGGAAATTTATTCTGGACTTTAATGGAAACATTATAAACTGTGATTCAATCAAGGATCTGTTATCACCAGTACAACGACCTAATCTGACGTCATTGCCTCCCATATTGGAATTTCGTCGAGATTCGAACCCGGATTCTATTAGAACTGTTTAGTGATAGGACTTGTATTTTTCAATCTTAGGATTAAATTTTGGATTATATTCACAAACCGTAAGTCCTATTTCCAATATTTACATTGTTTTCTAGGGAAATAAATTATTTTGTTAAAATATACAAAGCTTGTTGGCTTCACTCTTTTCTTCTGTTACATTTGTACGAGCCTAAACGTAACAGTAGGGATAAAAAGGAAAGACTAAATGTCATAAATACCAGATATTTCTATGCTGTTTTGTAGACCATCCTCAGAGTCTTCAAGCGGAGTGACCGTCATGCCACTTATGGGGATCTTGCCCTGAAAACACATTTTTCTGTATTATATTTCCATTCTTGACGAGATGCAGGTGACAAAGCTCGGAACAATCAAGACAAATGAAGACAACAGCATATTAATCTCTTGCAGTTCTGTTAAAGGTCAAAGTTTCTTTTTACATTTATTTGTCGCACAATTTTGCTCCATGTTTTACTTTCTATTTGCTGCATCTATTTCTCTTTCATTAAACAGTGAAGACAGAGTTAAAATGGAGAGATATGCATTTAATTTAATCCCTAAACCCTATGAATGGAGACAATTTATTTGTAATCTCTGTGTCTCTCTGACATCATCTCAAAGTTAAGCAGGCACAGCATTACCTAGGGTTTCAGTTTGTTGCCTTGACCTGTGTCTAAATTAATTTTCAACATTTTGAATGGTTTTGGTTGATCTGATTCCTTCAAGTATGCATGGAAGAATATCTCATGAGTACTCATAAAATTCTAACTCAGGGTTCACAGTTAGATACAGTTTCATTGCCCAATCCAAATTTTTGATGCATTTCTTTCTCATGAAATTTAAAAAGAATCAATTGATCTATTGCTCGTTTTATCAAAAGCTGTGACTGCATTGCTGCACAAAAACACTCAACCCTCAACCCCCTCGTTATTTTTACATTTTATTTTAAAAGACCATTCCAACAATACACATCATTGGTAATGGATGCCAAGTTTGTTCTGGAATGAGATAGACAAGTCAAACAAAACTCAAGTCAAAGGAGGCCATGCAGTTGGCATGTCTGGACAATCTAACCATTCACTTACATTATAAATAGATAACAGAAATTTCAGTAAGAGTAGAACTGTATTGGTGACATAAATTTTTAACGAATACAATTTTCTGCAAAAGGAATGAAAAATCTTCTCACTTAAGATCTGCTCCACATTTAACCTTGAAGAAACAGAAATCAAGAACTTAATTCATTCAAAATATGTACATTTTGAGCCATACTTAACAGAGGCCAATTTTGAAATAAAAACAATTAGAGGACCATAAGTCTGTCACACTTTGAGGACACCCACAAACATACAGGTCTCTAAGCAAAGATGCATATCAACTGGCACAAAATGCATCAAATATTGAACAGTACATGTTGCCGAGTGAACAGAATCAGTATTAAGCTAGACCTGTAACCAATCGGATGAAAGGATTTTATGCTGAAAACATATTGACACATTTAATTCCCCATGTATGCAATCACAAAGAGCTGCAAGTATGACCTTACAAGATATTAATATTTACAACAGAATAAACACAACCGTCTGCTTCAGTGCTTGGACTGAATATAATTAACAGACTGTATACTCATGAACATATCAGTTATTTGTATTGAATTTAAATAATTAGTACAGACTGTGTACTTAAATAATTAGTACAGACTGTGTACTCATCAACAGTGGGAAATGATGTAAATAAGGAAACAAAAATATACCTCATACTGATATCCACTTAGCCTGGGGCTCATTGAAAGCATAAGAAGAACATTAGGAAACAAGACAAATATCCTGTCCTGTTTTTCACCATTCTTGTGCACTGATACTTGAGACAGATGAACCACCTCGCCTAATTTTGTTATCTCCTGGAAAGAGAGTAATTATTGTTTAATAGTGATCTACTGTTATTGATTAACATAACTAAAGAATTACCTGCAGTAAAACATCATTTTTCTTAACCTCATGTACATGCATTATTAGACATTAAGAAACACAAGTACAGTCATACCTCACAAGAAAACACCTCTGTGTCAATACAGTTCTGCCTTCTTAGATGTATAATGGGTCTACTTTGCTATAGCATCCCTCAAAATACTCTGCCCTTCTTACATGTATAACGAGGATATGGGAATTGATCCCTTTGTTTTATATTTACTGCTTAAATTATTTCACTCAAACTTTAGTTCTTAGCTAAATAACTCCCCCCCTCCCAATTATTATGAGATTTCTCATAATTAAGTACCCAGTGTCTGTGCTTTAGATCTGATACACTTTTGTTGGAAAATCCCTCAGCTTCCCACATGTATTACATAGGTTACTTATATGTCTCAAATGGACAGTGTTATAAATGGGTAGCATAAAATATTCTCATTGCTGATTTAATATATCTCAAACTCATTAAACCATATACATATTGCTGGACTGAACTAAATCAAGATGGCCCTACTGCAAGCAGTGGTGGTTATAGAAATGTCTGAAGCCTCAACTCTGTCGGGTACTGAATATGCCCCTACTATATACATTCAAGTCTTTAAATGAATATATATAACAAACGGCACAAAAATTATAAACTCTATATTTAATGAGATATAGCTGAAGAAAGAACACAACAAATACTGCAAGACATGCAACCAGTTATGTGACAGGACTTTGCATGTACACATAACGACAGGCAACCAGTTATGTGAGAGGACTTTGCATGTACACATGACATGCAACCAGTTATGTGAGAGGACTTTGCATGTACACATAGCGAGATGCAACCAGTTATGTGAGAGGACTTTGCATGTTCACAACGACATGCAACCAGTTATGTGAGAGGATTTTGCACGTACACATAACGACATGCGTTAAATTTCACATATTCATTGCAAGAATTTTTTTCCTTTGCGAAGTTTGGATAATAGAAATGAAACATTGCCAACAAGGTTTATGTCCAAAATGTTCACAAGAATTTTGCAGAAAAGCAGACTCGCCTGCTTTGCTGTAGCATAAGCCCACAATACCAAGCTGTGCCCCAACACAGAAAAGCTCTGTGGCTCCCATGGACAGTTACCTACTTTGCCATGGTGATTAGTATCCTCCTTGATGAATAAAACTATCAAGTTTCTTGAGTGTACATACAATCATGTCAGAAAATCTCAACTAAATGTGAAAACTTAATGTAATGACATGAGTATGAAAAGTAGATCACCATGACCCACATTTGCCAGTGATGAGTAGTGCCCTCAAAACAAGTACTATCATTGAAGTTTCAGAACTGTAATACAGAAGTGAAATAAATTCAAAAACTTCATGTAATTACTGGAGCAGGAAAAGCAGTACACTGTGTCCATGGAGAGCAGTACCATCCATGATTAGTACACCATCAAGTTTCACAATTGCACACACTACAATGTCAGAGAAAATAAAGGCAAAACCTAAACACTGACCATAATGACCATACCATTAGTAAAGTGATTCCAATGACTTGCTGGCAAGAAAAAAAATTGGGAAAAATATGGAATAAATGATGTAATGGCCTGAAAATCTGTGTTTAGATATGTATTTAACATGATTTTAGAATCCCTTCAATGAATCTGAATACTAAATAAGGTCAGATTTGGTTCCAATGCTCTTGAAATATCTGCTTACATGCAAAGCAGTCTCCCTCACCCAGCTATGATGCATAAATCCTTCATGAAAGTGGGAAGGGAGGAAAGAGAAAATAACATTCTGAACTTTGCCACAGAAAAGCGATACATATGTCTTGCCATATAAAAATCTCCATTTTATATCCACCCTCCCGCCATTCGGACACGAAATGAGCAAATTACAATTCAGGAAAGTGTATGTGTGGCCTTGTGTAGAACGTTCCTGTACATTGTTCTGGTTTTCATTGGCATAAGATTTTTAAAATTTAAACAGAGTTATCAAGACCTTCTGCACGTCTCATCATCACAGACATAAATCTACTAATGATGCACGCATAGTGAAAGCTATTAACATGACTTCAGAACACTTAAACACAAATATCGGCACTATGACAAAAATGTTGTCAAATTTGTTTGCTACGAAAAAGGTATCATAGAAATAACTATGAGCAAAACTTCATCTGAATTTATGAAATCAGCAAAACCATATCCACAGCAAAAATGTATACAAAACTCAACCTTTTCTCATCAGATGATGAATCAATACTTACTGACTTTTTTCTAAATAAGAATGTTCATTTCAATCATTTTTTCAACTGACCTTTCAAAACCTTATGTCTAACACAAGATCAGCTTGCTGGATAAACATTATCTAAGTGGAAAAAAAGTTCATCTGATCTAAAACAAGTACTCTTGACAAAAAACTATCAAGTACTCTTGACAAAAAAACTATCAAGTACTCTTGAGAAAAAAGCTATTTCATATAAATGTACTTTTTTCATTTGTGGTTAAAATTTACAAATGTGTTGCTGGTTGTCATACACTGCTACTGAAAGTTTCTTATTTTCTTCTACTAGAAACAATTATTTTTTTACCTCTCCTTCCCACTCTTTAATAGTACTTGTAATGATTTCATACTCCATCTCCTTCAATTTTCTTTTCTCCATACATGAATTCTGTACAAAGAAATGGTAAAATATGCTACAAAAAAGTGGTATGTTTTTAATTGATTTTACAACCAAGAACTAAGAATTGTAAATCGTACAGTTTTCGTAAGCATTTAACTAGTATAATTTTAACATGGAAACTGTACATGAAACTAGTATAATTTTAACATGGAAACTGTACATGAAACTAGTATAATTTTAACACAGAAACTGTACATGAAACTAGTATAATTTTAACACGGAAACTGTACATGAAACTGGCATGACTTTAGCAAGGAAACTGTACTTGCAAAAATAGCTTTCACAATTTATCTAAATGTGAGAGTTTTAAAGCAGATGCTCAATGATCTGCAAAAAAACTGCAGTTATGTTCAGATCACTATAACAACAATAATTTTAAAGATGCTAAAATATTACAGCACTTAATTTCTCCCTGTCGCTATTCATTATAACATGGTTCCTACTACAAGGCCAGTTTGGTCATTAATCCCATTTCAGTAAGTGACAGTAAAATTACATATATAATGCACTTCATTTATATAGAAGTCTCACTATAAGAGTGGAGACTCTATGACTTCCCATATACAGTCTTGTAATGAAGGAATGTTGTATCATGTACTTCACTAGAAGGCTGCCTCACTATAAGGCACTATGCTCTATGGCTCTCATGGACATTGCTATCAGGCACTAGTGTACATGCATCATGTACTTCACTATTAGGCAGTTTCACCATAAGACAGTATACTACGTGGCTCCCATGGATGCATGTGTGTGATTTTGGATTTTTAATGTAGCTTTAACAATTTTAATCATATGGCCTTGATGTCTGCAGTGTGGCAGTTTATAGTGATGTCTAGCACTGGGGCATCATATCCCACCCAGTCACATTATTATCAATGGGTGGTACCGAGTACTTGGATACTCACTGAATTTTTAATTCCAATTCTCTATGGCTTCACTTGACAGTGTTACAATGAGGGAGTACTGTATGCTTTACAGTATTTTGTTGTTCCTAATGAGTTCATGGTTCAACAAGTCCTGCAGATACAATCCAAGAAATGTTTTATTTCCTCCCTTAAAATGTAAAAACTTTATGATGACCTATCAAGGCCAATAAATAAACTGTTAATTTATTTAAACTCAGCAGCATTAGAATAAATCCCAGTTCTGGAAAATACAAGTGCAGAGATGCCAATATTTTAATACGGTAAAACGAGTTTGTGAATGCCTGGGGATGTGCCCCCATTTTGAGGTCCACGGAGCTAAGCCCTTTGGCAGTGAGTATTGGAGGGCAAATCACCACCCATGTGAAATAGAAACGGTTCTAATTTTTCTTTCTTTGAAGAATAATTACGTAATGTACTGTAAACAAACTATTCTTGGTCCTACTATTTTCATATTTCTTAACTAAACTAAAATTAGAATTCATGTTCTGGAACATAATCCCTGCAAAGTCTGCCACTAACAAAGGCAGATTGGTTTCAACATAAAACAATATAAAGGTGACGTAGGCTTTCATGAATAATTTAAAAGAATTTGTTGTCCATTTACATTCATTAACAAGATTTGCAAGTTTTTTCCTAGCTGAAGTGACTTCCTATATCAGACCTTCTGCCATGTGCTAGGCTTATGTCACTTGCAGACCCTTCAAAAACTGGTGATAGCATGGTTTCTTACCTAGGGAAATTTATTTACCTCTCCCTCACCAACTTGCATACAACGAAGTCCAATAACACAGACAGCAACATAATTGAAATTTAAGAAAGGGATGGACATGAACTGATCGATCACGGGGGGGGGGGGGGGGG